>JACXGJ010003057.1:36172-58114 GCA_016801105.1 Esox niger
GGAACTACACTAACTCTGCCTTCTACATAAAACCCAATGGAACTACACTAACTCTGCCTTCTACATAAAACCCAATGGAACTACACTAACTCTGCCTTCTACATAAAACCCAATGGAACTACACTAACTCTGCCTTCTACATAAAACCCAATGGAACTACACTAACTCTGCCTTCTACATAAAACCCAATGGAACTACATTAACTCTGCTTTCTACATAAAACCCAATGTAACTACATTAACTCTGACCCCATAGACTACCAGACACAACTGAGTCCGTACCAGTCCCAAAGCACCGACCCCATAGATTACCAGACACAACTGAGTCCGTACCAGTCTCAAAGCACCGACCCCATAGACTACCAGACACAACTGAGTCCGTACCAGTCTCAAAGCACCGACCCCATAGACTACCAGACACAACTGAGTCCGTACCAGTCCCAAAGCACCGACCCCATAGACTACCAGACACAGTGTCTTCCTATAGGACTAGTAGTGTACCCGTAACCAGCCAGTCCAACCCCCCCCTGGGTATCACCCTGTCTAACTCTGTGTGTTCTGCAGTATGGGTTCTCTCCTCCCCTCTCTGCCATTGACTGAAACGGCCTGACAGGCGGATTCCTTTTCTTCTGGATGTATTAAAGGCAGTTTTCTGCTCTGACAGCCAGTCTGCTCTGTTCCGTTCTGCCAGCCCCCTCCCGGCTCCAGGCCGACCCTGGTCAAATCAAGGGCACTACGCAGCGGGCGGGGTACCGTTTGGAACACGAGCCGAGTCTTCACACTACTCTGGGCAGCCACTACGTCTTGACAGACCCCTGTCACTACCCATCAGCCTCTCTTCTCCGCTTTGCTCTCCACTAGATCTCACTCGCCTGCCTCTAAGCACGCAGACCCACTTTCACCGACCGGCGCAATTATTTTTTTTGACAAGCCATCCATCAGCTTTAACTTTAAAGCACTTTCCGCTGATATCCATTGTTACACTTCTGTGCTCGGTCTTTTCCGTGCAGCCAGGCAGCCAGCCAGGCAGCCAGCCAGCATGGCACCAAAATGAAAATCTGCAAGGGAATACGGCACCAGACATTCAAACTAGCGAACCGTGTAAATCTGCTTTGTCTCCCTTCGTTTTACTTCCAAATGTATATGTGAATTATGCATATTTGTTGTGCATAATATGCCCTTGTCAAATCCTATTAGCATGCCCCAAATTGCCTACTCAAAAGAGGCTCTAATTTGCTAGCCGTCGCAGAGTGTGCCCAAGTCAGACTTAAATGAACGACTCAACTATTAAAGAAATGTGAGTGTCTTCTGGATGCTTTAATTTGAGGAATTCAGAAGTACCGAAAACAATCATCTCGGGGAAGCGCTTCTGGATGCAGGTAATGATGTGATAGGGCCGTGATGCTTTATGTGATTCGTAAATTATTACTATGGAGGAAATCTCAAGGATTTTCAATATAAAATCGGCACAATCATTTCTAATTAGCCGTACTGTGGATCCGCGATTACCGTGTAACGTATTTGGTGAAAGTGTAGCGTGGTCACCACTAATCTCCATCATTATTCTCAGATGCTATTCATCCTTAAGTAAAGTAAAACAACAGCGTTAACTAACTGTAGTCCTTCATATGGGGGGACACTGCTGTACCAACTCTGGGGCTAAACAGAGTAGGTGTCTCTGTCTTCCGGCCATGATCACAAATGTCACAAGCAGACCGCTGTCCCCCCGAGATCCCCAGATGCTCTTCCCACCTCCCCGCCCTGCTCTTGTCATTAACTCTCACACTGAAATTTTAATTAGTGTTCTGCGCAGCACAAGACAGATTCTGCATCGGGACACATTTTCAAAGCTGTCAGTCTAATTACAGCGACCGGGTCCAGATGGACGGGCCAGGGTCCGCTCTCTCTCTCTCTCCCTACGCTGATAGATCTGGTGGTGTCGATGGCACGTAACCGCGGTGACCCCACCCGACTGTGAGTCAAAAGGCAGTTCCTTGCAACCACGGGCTTAAAGCTGCAATCCGTTCCATGTGAGCACACCATTATGACAACCGCGAAGCGGACTTCAACTGTGAACCGCAGATTGACCACAATCTACCCACAAAAAGAATGTTCTTCAAAATAGCAATAGCTGTACACATTGACAACACTGAAATAAATCAGAAAATGTCTTATTTTACCTGTGGGATAACTTGGAATAATGTTGTTCAGTCTCATAGGCCACCTGTGTAAGGCCCCTCTCCTATTGGCTGAATAGCTGTACGGGTGGACTGTTTATAGCCAATGGCAACAGCAGTAGAGAAACACGACTTTCAATCCCCACTCTTCATAAAACTTCCCTGGCAGCAGTGAAGTATGAACATATGGATTTGAATCACCCAGATGGTCGTGGAAGTCTGTTGACTTAACTCTTCTATTATTGGATTGTTAAAATGTACAGCAATTAAGCAGGTGTTGGTGACTAAGATATTATATAACGACAAGAACCCATAATTCGGACTGGAGTTTATGATTAGATACCTACAGCTAATTATCATTACCAGTCTCTCTCATTCTTTCTCAACCCCCCCTCCGCACAAATGTTTGGTCTGTACTTTGTCATATTTAACCAACCATTTTGAACTCAGTAATAATGTGCAGATTGTCACAGCTGTTCAGGCCAAACAAAGAGGACGTGTGTCTGTGTGTCTGTGTGTGTGTGTGTGTGTGTGTGTGTGTGTCAGCTGCCCTAAGTGACAATATGTCACCATTCGTCATCCAGATGAAGCACTGGATTTGTTAATACATCAAAGTGACCCCGAGCTGAAGACAAACAGATGCAACACCTGGACACGGATGTTTCCTCTGTAATGGACGCCCTCAGTTTACATGGGAAGAACCAGCAGATGTAATGGAGTCTCTCCTCAGCCAGCTGTGAGGGACGCTAGGCCGTTTTCCTGTGTGAACAAGACGGCGTAGGATTACGTTGTGTAATGTTACACGTTTCCATCAATCAAACAGAAAAAAACACACCTTTGATTTGTATCTTTGTGTCTTTTAAGAAACATATTCAGTACCGAAAAGGGTTCAATCAACAGCTGTCTTCATGACAGAGAACAAGGCCAGCCTGTGACCTGTTATTTACTGTCTTTGTTCGCCTTCCCATTATGACAGCCGTCTAGCCCGCGGACAGGAGGGGTGTGCGCGTGCCCTTCGGCAGAATAGGTACTGTTCTGGTGGCTGGCCTGACCATATCGGCACTGTTCTGGTGGCCGACCCAACCATGTCGGCACTGTTCGGGTGGCCGACCCGACCATGTCGATACGGTTCTGGTGGCCGACCCCACCATGTCGGTACGGTTCTTTCTGGTGGCCGACCCGACCATGTCGATACTGTTCTGGTGGCCGACCCGACCATGTCGGTACGGTTCTGGTGGCCGACCCGACCATGTCGATACGGTTCTGGTGGCCGACCCGACCATGTCGATACGGTTCTTTCTGGTGGCCGACCCGACCATGTCGGCACGGTTCGGGGGGCCGACCCGACCATGTCGGCACGGTTCGGGGGGCCGACCCCACCATGTCGGTATGGTTCTGGTGGTTCGGGTGGTTGGCCCAACGGTATCAGCAGGGTTCTGGTGTCTGACCCGGCACTACAGGGTTAAGCCCTGCCGCGTGGCTGCCTCGCCTCTGTCACCACATTAATCACCATTGATGTCTGCTCCGAAAGGATTGCTGCAGGAAATAAAGACACTGTGGTGTCAGCCGCCCTGCCCTGATGCGACTCCATCAGACAAGCGGATGCGTATTGACAAGGCGAGAAGAGGGGAGAGAGGGAGTATCCACTCTGAGACTCAGTCACCTTGGCGCTGACGCAATGTCACCAAAGTCCACACCGTTATTCGTCACCCGGGCAGACAACACTGGAGGAGTGTTATTTAGAGTCAAACATCGAGCCTGCACACACCGGCCGAATGTCGGCAGAAGGACAGAACGCACACACACACACACACACACACACACACACACACACACACACACACACACACACACACACACACACACACACACACTGGGTCGCAGCGCGCGCACGAACAGACACACGTCAGTCAGTAGCCACGCACGTGCTCATGCTGTTGATGGATGCAAGGCGGCCCATCGCTCCTGCTGGCAGCCAGAAGCCAAGGAGGGGCGCCAAGGCATTTATTGACATAACTTGACCACCGCAGCCATTTCAAACCAAGCCCACAAAATTAACTGCCGTCTTAATGTTAAATACTCAGGAAATGCCATATTTCATCGTTGGTGATGCTTACTGCTCTATAAATATAGATGAATTCCCTGGACCGAAGTTGAGGAATTTTATTAGTTGGGAAGTGTCCCAAGTGACACCTTGCAGGGATAAATAGGGATTAGAGTGCTATTTAGGATGCACATGGAATAGTGATAATTTATTGAGTAGCAGCAGCGCATCACGGCTGCAGTATTCACATTAATTAGCCCAACTTCTCCTGGCGAGGAGGCTGATTGTCATTACATGCACCGCAAGGTAAAGTCATTTAATCAATTTGATTTCATTATTATTTCATGGGGGAGAAATTCTTTAGGGAGACGTGACGTGTCCGTGTTACTGTAAACTAATACCAGGAAAGATGTGGACATGGGGATTAAAAAATATAAATTATTCAAACGTATGACAGAGAAAAAAACAACAGAAATGATTAATACTAAGACCAAATTGTCCACTTTGTTCTGACATAGTTTAGCTTGACCACGCTGCTGTGAGACCCACCACCACAACAAATCAATAAAAACAATTACAAATGTGTGAATAAAATGTATATTGAATATGTTAGGCTGTCAAATGAGTTGTTATTGCCTTAATATATGGAAGGTTCACCGTGTGTGTTTCATGGTGCCCTTTTCACACTTTATTGGACAGTAAATTGGGTAAAGATGGAGGGTTTCTTGCTGAAAGAGCAGAGGGCCGGATTCGAACCCTTGAAGTCAGAGGACCACCGGGGACTTCTGGCCTCAATGCATGCAGTTTATATCCATTTATTTGTTAGGTGCAGTTTGTCGCATGTTTTCATGGCTAGGAACCTCTAGTGCGTTTGTTGCAGCAAGGATGTCATATCCTTTTGAGCCGGCCAGACAACTCTAAACAGCTACAGAAGATTTCGCTGCAGATTTGTACACAATGGTTTGGTTGCCAATGTTTTTGGGGTTCATAAGAAGTGAATTATAATCTACAGAACAATGAATTATAATCTACAGAGCAGTGAATTATAATCAACAGAACAATGAATTATAATCTACAGAACAATGAATTATAATCTACAGAGCAGTGAATTATAATCAACAGAACAATGAATTATAATCTACAGAACAATGAATTATAATCTACAGAGCAGTGAATTATAATCAACAGAACAATGAATTATAATCTACAGAACAATGAATTATAATCTACAGAACAGTGAATTATAATCTACAGAACAATGAATTATAATCTACAGAGCAATGTACAGGTAGGTATGAGTTTAGAATAATTCACAAGGACACCAAACAGGCGGCACCGGTTCAATAATAATCCTCAAACATCTCATCTAACCACATCCTCCTCATCTTAGATCAAACTGAGCTAATGAAGAAGGAGGGGAGATGATTTGGCTAACACCCCGCGGAGCACAGCAAAGGGTTAAACATGTGAGACGTTCGCTGACCCTCCTCTGTAGTCTGGCCCTCAAAGCTGCCTTCCAAGAGGACTGTTATTTAAGAAACAATTAGGAGCATACACAAAGCAATTTGCAGGCAGGCTTCCTGCGCAGACCCCCCCGCCCAGAAGGGTCCTCTCAGGGTTGATTTATCACACTGTCTCCTTCACCAGGCAACATAATTAATAGGACCATGGACTTCTAATTCCACCGACTTCCACAGCCTAGTGGATTTCGCTTGATTTATGACGGCTGGCGAGTTTGCATTTTATCAGTTCATTCGCTTGTTATTTATGCTGATGACCAATTTCAATGGGTCGCTATCATCTAACTCATTACTAATCAAAGAGAATTAGGGTTCACTGCATTATGTAGAAAACGCTAATTCATCTTCAGAACAAGGGGTTTGGGCTGATGGGAGCGCAAAAAGGCAGATAAACTAGCAGAATAGTTCAATTCTTTTCCCGTACAAAAAGGTCCAGTCCTATTTAGGGCCCTACTCCTGACCTATAGATGCGCAGTACTCCTGACCAGGTCCAGTACCGTACTTCTGACCAGGTCCTATAGAAGTGCTGTACTCCTGACCAGGTCCAGTGTCGTACTTCTGACCAGGTCCAGTACCGTACTTCTGACCAGGTCCAGTACCATATTTCTGACCAGGTCCAGTACCATACTTCTGACCAGGTCCAGTACCGTACTTCTGACCAGGTCCAGTACCGTACTTCTGACCAGGTCCAGTACCGTACTTCTGACCAGGTCCAGTGCCGTACTTCTGACCAGGTCCAGTACCGTACTTCTGACCAGGTCCAGTGCCGTACTTCTGACCAGGTCCTATAGAAGTGCTGTACATCTGATCAGGTCCTATAGAAGTGCTGTACTTCTGACCAGGTCCTATAGAAGTGCTGTACATCTGACCAGGTCCTATAGAAGTGCTGTAGTTCTGACCAGGTCCTATAGATGTGCTGTACTTCTGACCAGGTCCTATAGAAGTGCTGTACTTCTGACCAGGTCCTATAGAAGTGCTGTACGTCTGACCAGGTCCTATAGAAGTACTGTACTTCTGATCAGGTCCTATAGAAGTGCTGTAGTTCTGACCAGGTCCTATAGAAGTGCTGTACATCTGACCAGGTCCTATAGAAGTGCTTTACATCTGACCAGGTCCTATAGAAGTGCTTTACATCTGACCAGGTCCTATAGAAGTGCTGTACATCTGATCAGGTCCTATAGAAGTGCCCGGTATTTCTTCACAGATGAATGGATGGACAGACAATGTTGACAGCCACGATAGCTATACAGCATGCTTGTCATCAAGCATATCACCATACAGCCGAGGTTCTGCTGAACTCCGGCAAACACCAGGAACCGTTCAGCTGTAGTGGTGTGCGACATTTGATGACCAGAGTTTATATCCCAAACAGTAGTATGACAGATCACATGTGTGACCGTCCAGAACGTTCTACACTTAATTGGAGTCGGCTGAACAATGTGTACGTTGGCCCATGTTAGATTTATCTGAACCCCACTCAGAACCAACTCAGGCCATTGTGGGTTTACAATGCTTTGTCTCGGCATGTTTCAGAGGAAAACCATCCGGAAAATGAAACTATAATATACATTATTCAGAGCAATCAGACAGGAAAGTTCTCAGGCCAAATACCCATCGAGCCATTTCACTCTCCATAATCTGTGACGGTTCATCTGTTCTGCTCTCAACTATTGGACTTTATGAGTAACTAGCATGCATTTCTTGTGTCTCTGAAGGATGGTAAAGCACCGGGAACACAACTGGATCGGAAACATTCCCTCTAAGGTGCAAGTCCTGTACAATAAGAATGAATTATTGGCCTGCACACAGAAAATAATGGCTTCCGAATCGCAATATAGATTAATGGTATGCATTACAACAAACCCAGATAAATTGGGTCACACTGTGGCTCTCTGCTGGTTAGAAAAATTACACCTGTTCTAAATGTTATGAACCTGCAAATGCTATTCTGAAGGTTAAATTGTGTATTTCTATAAAACAAATTGAGATGGAGGAAACGCCTGGCGGCGTAGCATTACTTAACATCCTAGCCAGCAGTGCTACAATAGGATGGGATTAAGACGCAATAAACCTTGTGAGTTGGAGAGAAATTGGTCCCTGTAAACAATGCAGTAAAGAAAGCTAGTCTCTCTGCCGTACACATAGTAGTTTTAAAGCTTCACATAAGTCATTTTAATGCTACAGCAAACTTGCCAGCACAGGAGCCTCTCCAATTTACCATCGCCCTCCGCAAAAGCCCAGATTTCATTTCACCTTCAGAGTTGCCTGTGTAGGTGTTCAGAAAAACCTCTGTGTTGGGTTCAGAAAAACCTCTGTGTTGTGGCAAGTAAAACACTGTTCTGTGCAAGTCCTGCAAAAGTTAGGACAATATTATGTGAAGTGTATTGACAATACACATTTCGGAAAAACCCCAAGCGCCTTTCACAGTGATGGTCTCACGTTTAATCTCCATCCATACAGTGTTTAATTATTTAACGGTACAGAAACCAGCAAGGTGTTTCCACGGCAACATTAATCACGTTCCTAGGTGGCAGTTGTTTGGGGGAAGAGCTACAGACGCGGAGGCCCAAATGTCTCCTGTTCCCTAAGTAGCAGGTCAAGGTCCTTTGTGATAAAGCCCAAAGTGTGTCGTGGAGCAGGAATAGGGTGCCATTTGTGAGTGCTGCGCAGGGAGCGGCCATCGACAGGCTTCCTCCTCCCACTTCACAAGGTGTATCATTCAGCCTGGAGTGTAATAAGATGCAGAATTTACACAGGCCTGTCAATACGCCTGTCGATCCAGGGACACTTAGCATCTATCATCCCCGGGATCAATACCATTTTTCAGCTATGAATCCCCGGGAAATGATAGCTTTCAAATAAATGGTGGAAAGAGAAACATGAGCCTCCTTGGGGAGAGATAGAGAGATGTAGAGCTTCTCAATAACACCCCCCCCCCCACCGACCGCCTCCTCCTACTCACAGCTCCGAGGTGTGTCCCAAATGGAACCCTAGTATACCCTTTATACAGTGCACCAAGGCCAGTAGGGAGGTGTTTGGGACGCACACTGCTCTCTGCAGGTTAGCCATTCCCAGCTCAGTGGGAAATAGAAAGGTCATGAGGCATTATGGGAGAGCACGTCTGTAACAGGATGTTTAGGACGACTGACATGAAAGCAGAACAGACCGGGTTCTGAGAGGAAGACTCAGCGTTGATATCGGTCCTGTAGGTTTCATACCTGCTTGCCCCTCCCCTTGGAATCTAATCTGTCCAAATTGTTATTCATGACTCACCTTGCAGTAAGTCGGGGTGGATCTAATGGTCCCAGGATCAGAAACAGCACGCGGATGCCGTGGATTATGTTGAATTGGGAGGTGTTAGAGGCAACCAAGCATCTGTTGGAAAGGGGCTTAGGAATACTTGTCTTAGAATATTTCATTCATTACGATGTCAACATCATATACAGTAAAAAGAAAACAACAACTCAATTCTGGCATGAGCAGTAAATCGAGTGGCTGAGCAGCAGGCGGACGGGAGAACTGCTCTGCTTGAACCTTCAACCGAATGTTCGTATTGATCATCTGACTGGGTCTGATAGTGACCAGTGTGGACCAAACCTCCAAACGTCAAAGCACTGAATACTTTAACATTCATAAATCTATTTGCATGCACTGCAGCAAAACAAAGTAATCGGTGGGGCGATAACATAGAGGGTCACAACATAGAGGGTCACAACATAGAGGGTCACAACATAGAGGGTCACAACATAGAGGGTCACAACATTTCATGGGATGATGACAAATTTGTTGTTTTTAAACTGCCTGTATGCAGAGTCTATACACGGTGAGACAGAGAGACAGGGGTATGATAGACAGACAGACAGACTAGTAGGGTTATGACAGATAGATAAACAAATAGACAGACGGACGGACAGACGAACAGATAGATAGACACACACGACACACCCACACACACGACACGAAACACACACACACAACTCACCCACAAACACATGGCCCACACACACCCACACACAACACACACACACTCACACACCCACCAACACAAACACATGACACACAACAAACACACACACACACACACAAAGACATACACGTTTACAGACACACACAAACCCCATTCCTTTTTTCGTGTCCTTTCAGTTACCATTGTCGCAGCTTGTAAAAAGAAAATGATTTACACAAATCAATCAGTCAAGTCATTGGCCAGCAGCCCCTGGCAGGCTGTCTTTACGGCTCCACTCTAAAGGGCGACTGCTGACAGCCTCACTTGATTAAAGGCTGTGGCTCCCTAACCTTTCATTTGAGGAATGATTGTCACTGAGTGACATGTACGTTTTCCCCCTTGGCCAGTTCAAGGCACGTTGGCGTTCAGACTTTGTCGTACAGCGATAGAGTCGGACTCAGCGTCTACGACTGGGAACAGATGTTACCGCTGTCAGGTGGGTAGGTCATAAAACAACGGCAGGTATGGTTCTGGTTCCTGGGTTCTGGCTCCTGGGTTCTGGCTCCTGGGTTCTGGCTCCTGGGTTCTGGCTCCTGGGTTCTGGCTCCTGGGTTCTGGGTTCTGGCTCCTGGGGTCAGGCAAAGTTGTTCTAAAATGGGAGCAAAAGGGGTTTGCATGCTTTGGGGTGAAGGTGCAACAGCCTTTAGGGACTGAGTGCCTCTGGGGCTTCAGTTGGGTTCAGGAATGCAACAAGTGAGCACTTTTCCAAGCTAGCCTCACTCTCTCCTGTTTGTGTTCACATGCACACACACACACACACACACACACACACACACACACACACACACACACACACACACTCACACACACACTCTGTTGACACTCCTTTTCCCTTCTCTGCAATTATCATCAAAGAACATCTGTTTGTTGTTCCTCGGGCATCCAGCCTGCCTTCAAGTGTCCTGGCCTCACCTTGACCCACACTAACTTTCAATTGTATTGGAGGTTAGGGACAAAAAATAAAAATAAACTCCTTATGTGGGAGTGTAGCGGGCCTTTGTTTTGGTTAGGGCGTCGGTCTTTGCTCTCTTCCAACCCAACTGCTGTTAAAGAGGATATCCCCCTAGCTAGCTCATGCAGAAAAATCCCTTTCTAGCCTTCACTGCAAACAGCCCTGGTGTAAATGATTTATTTAAAACAGAGAGGAAATTGGTGTAAATTATTTCTTTTAAACTGAGAGGAAATTGGAAAAGAATTGCATTGTAAAGTACAATGGTGTCTAAACAATGTATTTGGCCATGTGCCCTTGGGGGCAATCGTCTTTCAGAGGCTCTCCACGGTTCCTGGCAGGAGGAACCCGATTCTCATGAGATGAAGAAACCCGGTTGTCCTGTCCTCCAGGGTCAGATGGAATACCATGCCAAACACATCTGCTTGTCAGGGTTCCTATCTGAGTCAGGACAGCAAACCTGAAGACCTATTTAGTCTTGTGTGGTCTAACCTGAAGACCTATTTAGTCTTGTGTGGTCTAACCTGAAGACCTATCTAGTCTTGTGTGGTCTAACCTGAAGACCTATTTAGTCTTGTGTCGTCTAATCTGAAGACCTATTTAGTCTTGTGTGGTCTAACCTGAAGACCTATTTAGTCTTGTGTGGTCTAACCTGAAGACCTATTTAGTCTTGTGTCGTCTAATCTGAAGATCTATTTAGTCTTGTGTGGTCTAACCTATAGACCTATTGAGTCTTGTGTCGTCAAATCTGAAGACCTATTTAGTCTTGTGTGGTCTAACCTGAAGACCTATTGAGTCTTGTGTCGTCTAATCTGAAGATTTATTGATTCTTGTGTCATCTAATCTGAAGACCTATTTAGTCTTGTGTCGTCTAATCTGAAGACTTATTGAGTCTTGTGTGGTCTAATCTGAAGACCTATTTAGTCTTGTGTGGTCTACACATGTAAGTCTCCGTGCTGCAGTGTTGAAACCGTTATTGATGGCGGTCTTTCTTTCTCGTGGGCCACTAATCTCAGTCAATTAGCAGGAGCACATGAAAGGTAACACGTCTGTGTGACATGTATGAGGTACGTTCAAGGTGCTGCAGTCAGGTGAAAGCCCAACGTAAACGGACAACTGTATCGTCTGCTCGTGCTTTGCACCACGTTCAACACGTATGTTCAAGACTATTAATATCGGGACAAAAATAAGTGTTCATCCAGCCAGATATGTTAGCGGTCCCTTGTCAAACCAGAACCTAAATGCTCCGTACCTTTCGCCCACTTCTGTAGACTCTGGAACAAAGTTCCTTCACGACAAAGTCAACGTTTCACTGGACCTTGTTTTGTGAATTATTTTCTGAGTAACCCTAGAAATGAAAGGAGTCAGACCAGGTAAAAGGTCTGTGACAATCAATACATAGAACATGTGCAGTTGTAATTTGTGTTAGAAAGGAGTTGGATTATGGTGTTTATTAGTACGACAGAGTCGTACTTCAGGTTGTGAGAAAAGCCAACATTATACGTACCATTGAACAGATAAGAGCGACTGTAATACTGAATGGCTGTAGTCAAACGAAAAGTCAGACACAACTGTTATTGGATAATGACCATAGAAAGTCGTACAGAAAACAAGTCCTGGGACTGTTTTTACGGCCTTCCTGTGAGGTTCTCAATATGTTTGCCAATCACTCCAGTGTCCAGCCCGTCCTTCTCCCCCACTCACTGGACCTGACTACATATAGCAGTGACACAGAGTCAGTTTGCTCATGTGTAAATGATCTGTATGTCACTGAGGAGTGTTTGAGGACATCCTGTGTAGAGACGTACAGTATTACTCACACGCCACGTATTGCACTATGGGCATAAACTGCAGTAAGCGCAGTAATATCAGAATATGGCTTGATCAAGGACCGCCCTGTCCAGAGCACCAAGTCCCAGATGTTATGGTCCAGATGGAGCACTGCTGATGGCCGTCCGCTGGCTCTGTGTGTTCATTGACCTGGTCCCGCCTTTTCATCTCAACACCGACGTTATCAGACTAACGACGGTCCATATTCATCTTGTGACGCAGCGTCTCTGTGTGGTTACAGATTCCTGGGTAACTGCGAACTGGGGGGACAACGTGATGTGTACGAAACCCAGCCGCCCACGGAGGTTGCCCTCACTGTTGAGGACCCGCTGCTGTGGGCCAACAAGCTGACAAAACCCGCTCATCTGGATTGTCGAGAACATTTACATGGTTCTGCCAGCTGACCGAAGAATGTGCTCTTAATCCACGTAAATGCAGTACATAGTGTTGATGTACTCCCCTCTGCTCATTTAGAACTGACATTTTGCACTGTATTTGCCTTCATTGCACATCTATACATTCCACTTGTAACATCCACCTTACTCGATACTCTCACATTTCCTGCCCACATCTACTTGCACGTCTGGTTTGATTGCTAACTGCACCTTTTTCTTTCCAAAAAAGACGAAAAGGATGGTTTTGAGTGAGGAACAGAAGGCTTAAAATTAAGAGACCACTGCAAATTGAACACTTCTGTTCCTCACTCAAAACCTTTCTGGAAAGGAAAGAAAGTTCAGTGGTCTCTTATTTTTTTTCTGGAGCTGAATATATAGATATATTTCCAAATTAACACTTACTATCCAAATAAATGACTTTAGTTCGACTTTCAGGTGCCTCAGACTTTTACCAAGCACTCAACCTCTGAAGTTACAATATACTATATAAAAGAATACCATAAGAATGTACTGACAGATAAGGTACTGTGTATTGCAGTACTAGTTTCAACTGCACGAAGTGCAACTATTGTGGAAGTTTGTAAAGTTCAAGGACGTTCTGTAACAGAGCAGAGTCACTTGGTCGCTGTTATGGTCCAGATGGCCGACTGATGATGGCCTCAGCAACAAGAAATTAAGTGCTCAGGTGGGACGTGGTTTGGGTTATGATTGACCTGAATCCTTTTGCCGGAAGAGAAGTAGATGTTGACCAGGGTGGGATGGGTAGCACATAGGCTTCCTTACCTTGGAATTAGTCATAATAATATAGTCTATTAATAGTCTATTATTATTACAAATGCAATAATAATAATTGAATTTGTAATAATCATAATAGACTTTGTGGAGGTCCTCAGTGGAGGACATCCCATGCCCTTCTCAGACAACAGACGTCTGTTTGTCCTTGGATTGGGCCTACAAAGTAAGCATTAACTGAAGAGATGCCGAAGGAAATCAGTGTTGTTTGTTTATTCTTCGGCTGTTGCCAGCAGTGCATGGCCGTGTCGTCCCAGTGACTGCTGCGTTGTTCTCTTTGAGGGCACATGACTTCATCAAGGGAGCACGGTCTGGCTGGAGATTCAAACGTGGTTCTGTTTGGGATGCCTTGCTTTGTTTCTGATTTCATACACCTGATGGCTGTGCATACACAAGAGCTCAACGGAAATCAAAAATGAAACCAGGCAAGCCTCGTTCAGACGGCCCACAATTAAAAGTAATGAATGTCGTTGACCTTACTGTATTCAAACCCTGGTACCCCACGTGAGAGACTGTATTTAATCACCACACCACAGTTCTACACATTTGTCCCGTGTCGGTAAAGCATCTCACCATTATTTTGTCATGCATTGACATCATATCAAGTTTGAATATTTCACTAGACACAATTTGGCATTGTGTTAAACTGCCTAATGTTTCTTATTAAGTTATTATCTCCACCAGAAATAACATCTGTGATATGTATGGCTCTTGCCATTGGCCGTTTAAACTGCTTATTAGCCAGGAATAGGTTTACTAATATCTAACTACTTGGTATAGTCATAAGAATTGAGCAATTGCTAGCGATACTGAATAGGCTCCTTCATTTCATGGTTCAAAATCTTTCGTTTTTCTTTCACGGCTATATTGCGTATGTCATGTCAATGTATGTAATGACAGTGACACAACAACTATCAATATAGGTGATGATAACTGACTGTTTAGTCAAGTGAAAAGACGAGAGAATCGTGGAAACTCCTACTCTTTTACTGCCCAACGGGTTTTGATCTAGCCCATATTACCCCAAAATGCATAGATGCGCCACCAGAAATAGTCCCAATATAACTGTGAACAGGTTTATTTTAGCCTTACTATAACGCAGCTACTAAAGGTTGTATTAAATGCAAAGATTTCGTTTTTCAGGAACAAATCCTAATGCATAATCTGCTGTGACGAGATTCAAATACGGGACCTATAGGTTACAGGTCCACATCTCTACCCACTATGCTATTTAACAAGGGGTAGTCAGCCAGCTAGCCAGCCAGCCAGCCAGCCACTCACTCACCTAGACATTTGCTCTTGGCCGGCTCCACTTACACGGTCCGGCAGAAAGCGTCCATTCTCTTTGCTAACCTTCTGAACAAAGAGAAGTCCCACCCCTAAGACTTTCTCCTTCAATGTGTTGTCAAGCAAAGTTCACACAAAAGTAAGTGTGGAAGAAAGTGTTAACTGAAGTAAATTTAATTACTACTCAAAAACACGGATAAGTAACAGTAAATATAAAACTGGTTCCCTTGTATCCTGAATGGTTAGCCAGGGTTAGCCAGTCTGTATATAACCGACAAAAAGTTTTCTGACATAGCAACTGAGTAAAAAGAACTAGCAACTGGGTCACATTTGTAGCAACAGACACATCTGTAGAAACAATTTGTTGTAGCAAAATTCACCAACAACCAGATTTGGTTCTGATAAGGGATTTTCAATATTGATTCCAAGTTCTGAATTAGTATCAAGGTAGAAAGGCATTTGTAGAAATTCTTTAGCAATGTAGAATGAGAAAGTGAATCCGTTAGACAAATACTCATGGCAGTGAGATATGACAACTCGAGATATGACAAACTGACATATTTCCTTAAATTACATACAGGCATTTTCTTGGTTTTTGGTCAAGATTATAAAATTCTATGTAAATTAGCACATTTAGCATGCTGTTATTCAGTCACAACTTGATCTAAATGGAACTAAATGAACTTTAGACACATTATGAGCGTATCTGGCTAATCAATTGAAGATGGAACTAAATTGAAAGGTTACAGCTCTAAACAGGTAGGCTTGCGGTTTAGCAAAGAATCTGAAAGGATTTGGAGTTTAGAGATTGCACAGTTAAGTGTTGTATTATCAATTAGCCTGGCATTAGCAAGCTGGTGTTAGCTAGGGTTAGCTAACACCAGCTTGACTAACAACTTAACTAACATTAGCTAGCTGGGGTTAGCTAGCTTGCTTAGCTTCAATACCTTCACTTCTTGAACCAATTTCTTTGCAAAGTTTGCAAATATCAGTTTCACTAGTGGCTGTTTCAAGTGTGAAGTGATTCAAGCCTACAGTCATTATTGCGGTTGTGGTTGGGTTCACTAGGCATAGCCTGCATGTTTCCAGTCTGGCTGTCATCAGCAACTTGCATGTTTTTGGTATATCGTTTGGACAATCCATTTCTTGTCATTGGCTTATTCTGCAGAATTGAGCGGACGTAGCATTTCTGAGGCCCGTGTTGGTTCAGTTTAACGCCAGTGTGAACCATACATTCTAGCAGAACAACTGAATTGTATTCATTTAAATATAATCATAACATTTTAATTAAAAGTATACATGTTGCATATGAATTAATGTAGTATTACAATGTTAGCATCTTTTTATTAAAGCAAAGAAAGTAGGCCTACGTGAGTCAGGACTGCATGTAAACGCAGTCATTACTGTGGCCCAGCCAAAGGTAGTTTACCCATGATGCATTCCCCGCACAGCACTGCCTCTTGTACCTTATCGCTCAAATGGTAACAGTCTCACCGCCACGGAAGCATATTCCTCCCGCCTCCCTTCGGTCTTAGAGACGGGCTTGACATTGTACTGCGTTTGGAGGGAAGGCGTGTACCCAACGGGACCCTAAACATTTAATTTATGAAGACTTTTTAAATGACTGATGATAGCGGACGATGAATTAAAGTCATCCTGGGGGAGTGGGCCAGCTGCGCTCGTCATCCATGCCCTCGCTGACAGATGGTACCGCTCAGCTCTCTGCCTTTTCCATCTTTTAAGGAAAGGACATTGGGAAGTATCACATAACAGGGCCTGTGTGCGTTGGCACATCCTAAACTGTACACTAGGTCCTGTGTAGTGCCCTACTTTGGCCTGCGCTATGTGGGCCCAGTTTGTTAAAGTTAGTGCACTATTTGAGGAAAGGCTGCTTTTGGGAACCAGTATTTGAATGCAGAGCTGCGCTACAGGACAACCACAACGGATTTGATTTATAATCAGTTGTTACAGTCACATAACGGCTTTGCTTTTTAGTCAGTTATTAGTCTCATAACGACTTTGCTTTATAATCAGTTGTTACAGTCACATAACGGCTTTGATTTTTAGTTAGTTATTAGTCACATAACAACTTTGCTTTATAATCAGTTGTTACAGTCACATAACGACTTTGCTTTATAATCAGTTGTTACAGTCACATAACGACTTTGCTTTATAATCAGTTTTTACAGTCACATAACGACTTAGATTTTTAGTAAGTTATTAGTCACATAACGACTTTGATTTATAATCAGTTGTTACAGTCACATTGGCTTTGATTTATAATCAATTGTTACAGTCACATTGACTTAGATTTATAATCAGTTGTTACAGTCACATAACGACTTTGCTTTATAATCAGTTGTTACAGTCACATAACGACTTTGCTTTATAATCAGTTTTTACAGTCACATAACGACTTAGATTTTTAGTAAGTTATTAGTCACATAACGACTTTGATTTATAATCAGTTGTTACAGTCACATTGGCTTTGATTTATAATCAGTTGTTACAGTCACATTGACTTAGATTTATAATCAGTTGTTACAGTCACATATAGACTGTGATCTATAACCACAGTCTGTTACTGTAATTTTATTCTGAAAAGGGACCATTTACACAGCAGAGGAATACATTACCCAATTCTGCTTTCCTTTCAAGTATATTTTAATATTTACTTTCCGGCCAAATAACCACAAGTAAATATCCGGTGGTCAACAACTGCACAGCAGTTCAATGAAATGTTGGAATGTGACCCGGGATGAGTACGGGCCATCTGCGTATACGTTATAAAGTATAAAAACATGTATGCTGTGCACAGGACTGCATTTTCTTTATTATATATTTATTTTCTTTACATAATTTCGCTACCAGTCATTTAACCAAGACTGTTCAGAACCCGTCTTGATTTTCAATGATAACGTGGCCAAAGGCATTCACTTGGAAAAGAACCATAAATCATGTAAATAAAATGTTTTGAACAAATAAACTCTATATGCAGTACAAGGAAATAGACAATAAACATAAACTCTCACAAAATAAGGCAAAGCACATATACAGAGAGGTTTGAAGGATTTAGCAGATGTATTGACCCGATGACAGCTTGTTTAGTTGGTTTTTGAAGGGCTGAGGTTTGATGAAATGTCAAGCTTGTAGGTGTTTTGCAATTTGTTCCAGTCAATTGAAACCCTTTGGTGATATGGTGTGAAAAAGTATAATTCAAGATAACTCTCATTTTTTGCCCAAGTTTCCAATCTTTATGTCCAGTGATATAAAACAACTATTTGTGACCCTGCCATGTAAAAGGTCTAGTGGTCAAAAGCTTTGGGTCAGTAACCATTCCCAATTTGGAGATTAGAGCTTGAGTCCCCAATGTAAAATAAATATGTTAAAATATAAATGGAAATATGAATTTGTATATTTTTATATAAATAAAATATTTTTTATATACAGGATGAAGTATGTTTAGTTTGAAATTCATTAAATATGTTTGGGAAGTTCAGAAGAACAGCAAAAGAAATTCAGCATTTATTAAGTTTGATCTGTGTAGAAGACAGCAATCACTCTTTTCACTACAGTGAAATCTAGAGAACATTGCTCATGTAACCCCAGATGTCTTTTTTGGATATGCAGTAGACCGGATATTCTCCCATCATTCATATGGTCATTTTTAAGGTATTCACTGATGGTAGGGATCACAAGAAGAGTGGAAAGAAAGGGTGGGTGGAGACAGGGGGTGGGTGGAGACAGAGGGTGGGTGGAGACAGAGGGTGGGTGGAGACAGAGGGTGGGTGCAGACAGGGGGGAAGGATGGTGCCAGGTATCAAACCCGGGTCTCCGGCAGGGAGTCACTGATGTGCATGTAACCAGTAGTGTTACAACTGCCCCATGGCTCTGGTTGGCCGTGTAATTTAACGCTTCAGTCAGTGTCACTGCCTCAGTAACAGACCCACAGTTTGGAAAACGCTGGGTTTAAGGCACATCTCCACAGCTCAGCCTGCTAACCTACCCATACCTTATCAACATCAGTTATGGAGCCAAGCCTCAGCGGGATCCAGTCACACCGCTGGTGGGTGGGTCCAGACGTTCAGAAGAGGTGTTGAGCTGGGCAGGCATACAGAGGGTAAAGCAGAGACCCAGGATGCTTCACAAATACGGTCCTTTTTCCATTGGGCTGTGGTGAGGAGGTTGATTCAGGTGCCTGGTAACCCGACATGCCTGTTGTCGGGGGCAAGTTTCTTCTCCAAATACCTGACGGACGAGCAGACTGCTCTCTGGTATGTTGTGTTTTGGAAGCGGGTTGAGGGAAGTTGAAACGGAGGGAGGGATGAAAGATGGGCAGTGTGCTGGTATGTGGACCGAGATTAACCATAAATCTTCCTCATATCTTCTCTGTGGTGATAGCAGAAAGGGATGGTCCCTCCTCTCCTGCCCCCCCATCACTTCCTTCCATCTTCACCAGGCCTCCATCTCATTCGCATGCCTGTCTGCCTGTCCTCCATGCCCTTGAGGAAGGATTACCCATGCCTTCCCTTTGATATATGACACATCATGTGCAACAGCTTTTCAGCCAATAGATTGCCTGCAACCTGGGAGTAGAAGACCCTAACCCTGGGCCGTTCCTAGTCAGACCAGCCTCCATCTCCTCTACCGGGCCGTTTTATGAACGAGTCCCAAATGGAACACTATTCCTTACATACTGCGCTACTTTGTTTTTATCCAGACCAGGTCAAAAGCAGTGCAGTTTGTTAGAAAACGGCTGCCGTCGGGGACATATCCCCCCTGTGATATTGTGGCTGTAAATGGTTTTGGTTGGTTGGTTGCCGAGCTTCAGTAGCTCGTTCAGTAGTTGAATTTCAACTGACCTCTAAAGGATTTATAAATAAAATTTGATGTACAGTAGATTTCTTTGTGTAAAACGGGGAAACCCCAATACATTTAAACGAAAATAAATGTTCAAACCTCCCGATAAAAGAAGACTATCTATGAGACTTGGTTTAAGTCATGTGCTGCTGGCTACATGGATACTCAAGACATTGTGTTGGATTTCATCTGCTGGAGGTCATTTACCTTTTTTATTTGTCTTTTCTGCTCTCACTCTCTTTCCCCGCATCATTCTTAACTCTCTCACTCATCCCTCTTTCATTTCTCTCTCTCTCTGTCATTTTTTCGTCCTCTTTCACTCTGTCAAATTTTTCTCATTCTCCCTCTTTCATTCCCCTCCTCTCTCTCTATGAACAGAATTGGAGGCTACCGGCACACATTTTGGTGGTTAGGTTTCTAGGCAGGCAGGACTCTGCTGTAAATTTGCTGTTCTGCATCATTAATATGTTGTAACAGATGTTTACTGATTGTTGATTACAGCCCATGTTGACCAGTGAAATCTGTTCATAAACGGAAGGGAATTTACGAGCGAAACGCGGCTCGGAGAGAAACAACAGCAGAAGGCCTCTATAATCAGTGAAAAACATACTTGGAAACAGCAATATAAATGAATTAGATTGGGTGGTTAAAATGCAAATATGAGACCATTGGTGCCTTTCTGGTCAGCATGAAGGCAATTCTAAATGTTTCTGTCAAATTCAGTGTCAAGTGCTTTGTCGTTTCTTTTATTATATTCATGCAAGCAAGCGATGTCATTAATATAGTTAATGTCTATTGAGCTATTTTTCTATTACCGCTGGTGGAAAACACAATGAATGTGTTGAATGAACCCATGACATACATTCATTTCTACTTTGCACACACTACATATTTCGTATGGGATAAAACAGGAATGAAAGAAGTCCGGTTGGCATGGGACAGCGCATTTCCTGATTTATGATTGTAATGTTACAAAAAGACGTCATTACCTTGGAAAACATTCCCCTTTGACCTTCAAACAGAGACTATAGATAACAAAGCTGCTGTCTAGTTCCTGCCTAGCTGGGTCATAGATGTAGAGCATGTAAAAGCATGAGTTATAATGTTTCTGTGGCGTGTGTGTGTGTGTGTTATTGTAGTCTCAGCACAAACTATGACAGAGAGGCCTGAGTCTGGGCCGCTGGCCTCAAGTCCATGACGACAGCCCCACTTTATAACGTGTTTCACCTTAATGCATAATTAAAAAGTTCAATTACTCTCCATGTACCAAACTGTAATGCTCAGGGAAACAGGGCTGTGTGAAACACTTATTTTTCTTTCCCGGAGACTGACAAGGAATTAATGAATTGTGATAAATTATTTGCCCGTGTCCTGAATGGCGCCCTATCACTGAAATAGAGCCCTGCTTTTAACCAGAAGCCCCATTCAGAAAACAGGGTGGCAAAAATCAATGGTGTGTAAGCATCACAGGGAGGAGCTATCCAGGGGGGTGGGGGTTGAGTACAGCTGTCCTCATTGGATGGAACCGTATATTTCAGCCAGTGTGTGTGACAGGTTCTGATGGGTGGGGACACGTGTGTGAATATATCAGCTCAAGTGTATATCAGCTCAGAATATATCAGCTCACGGACTGTATTATAAAGCATGTAGCCAATGGGTGCCCAACATGTGTCCAGATGCCTTCTTTCTGTTATTATGTTGCTCAAAACGTGTAAATGTGCAGACTTCGCACATAAACATGATTTTTCTGATAAAGGAAATGCCAAAGAGGTCCTATGGGCCATGGTCAGCTAAATGGAGAATATGGAAGAGGAAGCAGCCGGTCTAGGTAGACAGAAACTAGGGACTTACGGAAGACTGCAGAGACCAGGGCAGTACTGAAGACTGCAGAGACCAGGGCAGTAGTGAAGACTGCAGAGACCAGGGCAGTGCTGAAGACTGCAGAGACCAGGGCAGTAGTGAAGACTGCAGAGACCAGGGCAGTGCTGAAGATTGCAGAGACCAGGGCAGTGCTGAAGACTGCAGAGACCAGGGCAGTGCTGAAGATTGCAGAGACCAGGGCAGTGCTGAAGATTGCAGAGAC
>JACXGJ010003058.1:0-57890 GCA_016801105.1 Esox niger
CCACCAGCTCTGCTCGGCAGTGTCTGTGATGGTCAGCAGGGTAGTGCTCCAGCACTGGACCCCCAGAATTACATTCTCCCCTGACTGTGGGGTGCTGGAAATCAGTCCCAGACTGAGGTCATCGCCAAGGGAGCCAGAGACAACAGTGGTCAATCTCAGAGAGGTGAGTTTTGAGGATCAATACCACATCCACGTTACATCAAAGCAAACGCAAAACACAATACATTTTACGGTGGGCAGAATCCTGGAAATGGATGAACTGGTTCACTTATGCACTAAAATAGCAAAAACCTATTATGAGCCATATTTATTAGAAGAGTAGTGTTTTGTTTTTCACCATAATCTAATGTTGGTAAATCTCTGACGGCTGACTTTATGGGTTCCTGAGGAAAATTTGGTTTGATATTGCGAGTTTAGCATTTTCAATCAGTTATGTAGCACTGCCATCTGGCCGGTCAGTGTAACAAAAATTGAACTTTGATGCAAGAAGCATGGGTCAATCAGGTTTCCATAATCCATAGTCCCTCCCTGAAAACACTGAATGACCATTTCATCTAATTTGTGACTAGTGTGTCTTTTGGATTTTCTGATTAAATCTATGAGGATCTGCACCCTGTTGATACGTTCCCCAGACTGTTCACGCACACACACACTTGAGCCAGTGCTGGCTTTGAAAATGTAATAACAAACAGGATGTTTTAGAAAACCAAAGGACTAACTCCTCTGCTTGTGTTGCTTTTCTTTCCTTACAGACAATTAAAGAAAGCTGAAGAAAGGTGTGAAGAGTTTCTTCCAGAAAGTTTGGAAGGGCTTCAAACGATTCACTACCTGTGACTGCCTGCACTCTAACTGAACACACTGATTCTATTTGATTACATGTGGTGAGATCCTGTGTTGCCCTTGGGATCGCAACACTATGTGTTTTGCTATGGATTTCCCTACACAGTGTCTGCTCTTTTATAAACAGGATGCCAAGTCATGGCTGACTATGTGCTAGTAAATTATTACTTCATGTGTGCCAAGTACTTGAATAAAACAAGTATCATCCGTGTCAGAATTAAAAGTTTTATTGCCAAGTTTCACAACAAACTAGGAATTTTTCTGGTCCATCGGTGCAGCAATAGTGTAGAAAAGAAAAGCAACCAGGCAAGCTTAGGTCAGCCGGTCGGTGATTAGAAAGGATGAATGTTATTTTTTCTGTCAGGTTTCAAACAGCGTTTTTTAATGCGGCATACTATCTTTAACCCTTACGCTATTTAAACAGTGGGAATGCAAACCACAGGTTTCCTTGTTTCCCAGCGATGACTTCACCTGGTCTCATCACTCTAACATCTTTGTGAAGGAGGCCAGAAAACGTCTCTTCTTCCTGTAATTCGTAATGCCGATTACAGAGATTTGGCATGGATACCAGGATACTCACCAACTTCCACAGATGCGCTATTGATAGTATCCTGTCTGGCTGTGTCACCGCCTGGTATGGTGACTGCACCGCCCTAGACCATAAAGCACTTCAGAGGGTGATTACAACAGCAGAGCGTATCACAAGGTTTGACCTGGCATCCATGTGTAGGAGGAGGAGCAAATAAATCATTACAGATCCCAGCCACCCATGCCATGGACTGTTTACCAAGCTTCTGTCAGGCAGAAGGTACAGGAGTATCCTGTCCAAAACTAAAAGGCTAATGGAAAATTTCTTTTCTCAGGCCTTAGGGCTGCTCAATTCAGGAACCCCTTCCATCCGTAGTCTCATGCACACCTGTCACTTTTTATCATGCTCATCTGCCAATCATTTTATGCGCATCTGTCTCTTTTACATTGCACTACGGTTTTACAGTTGTATAGTTATTATTATTGATGCATGTTTTTTGTGTAGTTTTATTATTCATTGTGTTATCTTCTTATTTTGATATTATAATTACTGTTAGTATTTTACATTTTAACATCACTGTCGGAAGTAGGAAAGCCAAATATTTCATTGCCATTACTTGTTTTTGCAAATGACAAATAAACCCTTTTGAACTTTGAATTTTAACTTTTGCCCCCAAAACAACCCTGACCCGTCGGGTCATGGACCCAACCAGATCTCTGAAGGTGTGCTGTGGTATCTGGCACCAAGATGTAAGCAGCATCCTTTAAGTCCTGTAAATTGCGAGGTGAGGCCTACATGGATTGGACGTGTTTGTCCAGCACACCCCACAGAGTCTCATATGGATTGAAATTTGGGGAATTTATAGGCCAAGTCAACACCTTGAATTTGTTGCTGTGGTCCTCAAACCGTTCCTGAACCATTTTTGCTTTGTGGCAGTGCGCATTAACCTGCTGAAAGAGTATAGGATTAAAGAGTGCACATAGTCTGCAACAATGCTCAGGTAGATGGTACATGTCAAAGAAACATCCACATGAATGGCAGGACCCAAGATTCCCCAGCCAAACATTGCCCAAAGCATCACACTGCCTCCGCTGGCCTTGCCTTCTTCCTATAGTGAATCCTGGTGCCTTGTGTTCTCCAGGTATGCGACACACACACTTGGCCATCCACGTGATGTAAAAGAAAACATAATTCATCAGACCCAGCCACCTTCCACTGCTCGGTGGTCCATTTCTGATGCTCACATGCCCTTTGTAGGTGCTTTTGGCAGAGGACAGGGCATGGACACCCTGACTTGTCTGCGGCTATGCAGCCACATACACAACAAACTGGGATTCACTGTGTGTTCTGACACCTTTCTATCAATACTAGCATTCACCTTTTCAGAAATTTCTGCTACAGAAGCTCGTCTGTTGGATTGGACCATACGTGCCTGCCTTCGCTCCCCACGTGCATCAATGAGCCTTGGCCATGACCCTGCTTCTGGTTCACCAATTTTCTTTTCTGGACCACTTTTGATAGGTACTGAGCACTGCAGACTGGGAAAACCCTACGGGGCTGCAGTTTCGGAGATGCCCTAAACCAGTCATCTAGCCTTCACAATTTGGCACTTGTCAAAGTTGCTCCGATCCTTACGCCTGCCCATTTTCCCTGCTTCTAACACATTAACTTTGAGGATAGAATGTTCTCTTGCTGCCTAATATATCCCACCCATTGACAGGTGCTATGATAACAAGATTATCAATGTAATCCACCGGTTGGTGGTCATAATGTTATGGCTGATTGGTGTATGTTGCCAGCAGTCCTATGATCTTAATCACTATAAGCATAAATTAAAATTCAAATGAAGAAACATCCACGTATGTATTTATTCTATGTAAAAAGGAAATATAGTCCCTGCTGAAGGCATTTCAATTTTAGTCATGGCACAGTCCCACATTTTGAGGGGTGATTGGGAACAGAATGGTAATATTGTTTCCTGGTTGGCCGTTTTGCTAATAAGTGCCTGGAGTTTTTTGAAAGATTGCAGAATGTTGGCCTATGGCAGGAATTTCACATTCAACGCCACCCTCTTTGCAGAAACATTAAACCGCTTTATTGTATTAGAAACAAGTAGATATAATGAAAATCGATTTGTTTTCTCGTTATTACGTTTTTAATAAAGCGAATAACGAGAGTACAGAAAGGCATCAAGTGAGTGACAGCTCCGTTAAAATCGGAAATGTAAACAATGAAACGTGTCCAGAAAAACTGGTTTTCTGCTAATTCGCTTTTTGTTTAAACACAATAAACAATTTGAAATTGAATTTTGGGACATAACAGATATAAACCAAACTACCCAATTATAGAATTATACAATTGAACCTGGACCCGGCCATCAATGCCTTCACGTATATTAATTAGGCTATGGAAATATGGTGACTAGAAAGTGGGTGAAAGAAAGACGGGCTTATAATGTAATTCCACGGCTATGGAAATATGGTGACTAGAAAGTGGGTGAAAGAAAGACGGGCTTATAATGTAATTCCACCGTAAGATAAATATGTTTTATATGTTTGCTAACTTGGAAGATTTTATAAGTAACTTCAAAAGATCAGATAGACTACTGTCCGGCCCCATTAGAGAAGCCGCCGGCTTTCTCTCACTTGAAAGGTACGTAAGTGTGTGTAAAAAAGGCGTTCGTCTGCAGCTCCAAGTTGCTTGTTTGGGGTTTCTTTTGACAGTCCCGGTTGCTTATTTCTGTTGCGATATCTGGCAACACAGGTTCTAATGTATGATTTGACTATACAGCAATTGCAGTTGGTTCCGTAACCATGCTAATCAATATGTTGGTAAAATTGGTCCACTAAAACGTTACATCCTTATTCATAATTTTTGGTTTTTGGAACTAGCTGAGAATAATCAAATTTTGTCAAATAAATAGGAGCTGGAATACTTTCAGTCTATCTGCAAAAGTGTTTTGTGAATCACAATATATGTTTGTACCTACCTACAACATAAGGAAAAGTTCTTAGAGCAACAGTTTTTATACAGTTAATACAGAAACAAGAAAAAATAAATTGCACCTGGACCCACCTAGAATAGGGTAACTTTGGGGGAAACGTCCCATTAAGGGGAATTGTTAGAGGAAATTGAAACTGCAAGGTTTGGTCAGATTTTTATATAAACATACTGCTTAAAGTACAAATACATTTATAAAAAATACTGAGCAGGATTATTCTCTTTTACTGCAACTGAATCAAATTCCAAACTATGTAAATGGGGCATTTTATCCCAAAAAATACACCTCCCTATCCGGTAAATTTACAGGACTTAAACTGCAATAAGACCAGGGTAAGAAAATATTTTTCTTTAGGATTAGGTAATATTACATTTCTAAAGTATATGTATGTGTTTTGTCCATAGCTGCATGGCTACGGTTCTCAAAGTGTGAGTGTATGGGTATAATATTTCGGAAGTGCAAAAAGCACTTCTGAGGAGACCCTAAGGTCAATTGCACTACTTGTTATATTGACTGACTGTGAGTGCGTTTATCAGTCTGATTGTAGTGTATATATACTTATTTGGAAACACTAACCCAAAAAATCCCTTTGTATAGCAGCATGGAAATTGTGATTGACTGTTCAAGATGCATAAAAAGACAAATGATAAGGCCTGGCTATTGTGTTCCTCCAAAATCTGTGCCCAAACTGCAGCCACTCAGCATTGGCCCAAGTCCGTCTGACAACACAGAACATGTGATCTCGGCTCACCTATCTGAATGGACAGTTATGCTCATGGCTACTCTGTTTCTGCTCTCCGACTGTGCATCCAACTAGCAGGGGGCTGAATGGGCTTGAATGGGGCACAGCTCAAATACTTTCTTTATAGCTCAAATACTTTCTGACATAAACTCAACTGAACCTGTTTATTAAGTTTGATGGTGTGTATGTGTGTTTTTAAAAGTGACTTGGCCTTGTCAGTGATGATGTTTGTGTGTGAATGTGTGAGTACTTGTGTGTGTCTATCTGTCTGTGTGATTATGGATTGTGTCGGTTGAAAGTGAAAGGACTAAGGTTCCATGTCATTGATCCCATTCTAACTGTCAGAACACAATATATAAATTATTTATATATTAAGGTGTCTTACAGAATGGTGAAGATATATGATACTCATTTTAATGCTGCTGTTGGCTACATCTTTGTTAGATGTTTTTTTTCCAAATTCAGTCCTGCATTATTTACTGTGCATTTCCCAAAATGCTCTGATGTTATGCACCAGGTCTGAAAATGACCATAGCGATGTACAGTATGATGGCCTGGGTAAAATAACATTGGCCTTCAGTTGTATTTAGCTAAAGTAACCACTAGATGTCAGTCATTCTATACATAGAGGTACTTCACAGGTTCTTTTTAATTGAATCTCATGAAATGTTTCCAAAATAATGTCCAAGAATCAACACTATCCCAAACACCACTTCAATTTCTGCAACTGTACATTTTTTTCTTACTATCATCTTTTCAGAAGTTTACTTAATTAATGATGGAAAACCATATCTTACATACGGCTGTTAAAATGTTTTAATTTGTAATACCTGTAAAGTGGTACTTCAGGGACAATTAACGAAATGTACCCATAACAAACTTTGGCGTTGCTAGCATCATGCTATCATTGACACAGAGTACCCAAAGCCCAAGTTATTATTAAAGTCTGTTTCTTTATTGCTTGTAGCTAACTAAAGCATGCTAAAGGCGTTAAGCGAATACATATACTGTCTAATGTAAGGGTTGTTTTCTGGTCTTCTAGAGGCAGGGACACAAATTTTATAAACAGAACCCCCCCCCCAAAACAACACTCAAAGAAGCACCCGAACATAGAGAAGGCTGCATTCAAAGTCGATTGTGTGAATTTCAAGAGCCAGCTTTCATGTCCAGTCTCAAGTCTTTTCACCGTGCTCTCCCAAAATGTGCTCCACTTCCAGCACGACATGAGCAAAATGAGCCTTACAGAGGCATCCATTTGGCAACAGGCTGTGCCTTGTGTCTTGGTTGCACTAAAGAGCCCTATTCTACAAAAGCCGTTCCTTTTCTGCTGGACGGAAAAAAGAAGCAGGAGAGAAAGAGCCTGATTAAAAGGGGGTGCCTTTTGATTCACGGTGCAAAACCGCCCGGTGCAGATGTACGGGGCAAGGGGATTAGGCCCTGGGTCTGTGTGACATACAGCCATTCTCCTTTTCAACCTTTCCAAACCCTCTCATTGTCGCCGGGCAGCCTTGGGGTGGTAAGCTGCCGGCTTGCCAATACGGCTCGTTGTACAGCGTGACAATGGTTTGCCCCCCTTCCCATCCCAGACTGAGGATGTGATAGGGGAGCTAATGTCGCCCCATGCAAAATACAGGGTGGGGTGGTTCGGCGTGTAGCAGTGTGTATTTGTGGAGGGGGTTGGGTAGGCACTGATTTGACAATTCAACAGAGAATCCTTGTTTGCTGCTATAAAACCTTCCTTCCATTAACCGAGAATGAAAGAGAATTGTCCATTTATGATTTTTCTTTTAAATTATTCTCTTTATATTTCTTATTTCAAAATTTGGAATTTACTTTACCCCAAATCATTGTAATAAATAACACTGGAAGGGGTGGTAGAGAGAAAGAAAAGTGCATATTCTAAGGGATTGTGAGAAGAAATTCCATTGAAATTGGCTGTTTTTTATGCACCGGGCTCTTTTGTATGAAGGCTGAGGAAGTCCATTGTGAATGCAGACACCCTGAGAAAGAGAGTGTTGGAGCTGTTGTCTGCCGGTTCGTCTCTTCAGACCTAGAATGAGTGAATGAGTGAATGCCATCGGAAGCAGCTAACCCAACCCTGGGACAATACCGACCGACAACTTTGAAGATTACCAATAATTAAAAAAACACAGCTTCACAAAATTATTTATGCATACATCCTTTTGTTTGGTTTTTAGTGAGCTGGTTGTGAGAAAAAAAATATTTGTAAGTTGTGTTACTTTAGATTCAACAGGTTAGAGGCAGAAGAAAAACCACAGAATGGATAGAAATACAAACTGTCAAACACCTTGTGGGTATATTAGCAAAAACCGTGAACACTACAACTCAGCGATTAAATACACATCAAGAGAGCCAACAAAGTCTACATTTTGATTAAAAAAATGCAATCACTACTTTATACCTAAAAAGCAACTGCTTTCTGAATCTCAGTCAATATACAGTAGAGCACTGAACTCAGAACTTTTTAGTTCATTTTCATCTCAGCCCACCATCTCTCTGAATTAGTGTTGCTAGGAAACCCCGGGAACACTGTTTAGAGTTGCACTAGTGCTTTCTTTCTGGGCTACCCTGGCTAACATTCACTTGTTCAATTGAAGACAGCAAAGCAACATTATGAGCCAACCAGATTTTCTGAAGACTGTGTAAGTAGTTTGGAGTCAAAGCATTTCAGCTTTTTGGCACCACTGTCAGGTAGTCCTGTTGAGCTTTAAGTACCGAGCAAACAGCTCTTTAATCTACTGTGAATGTTTGAGAATAGCCAATACCCACATTTATAGAATTGGACAATTAATCTAATTAAGAAAATACTTATTTGTTTCAGTGCCTGTCGTTGTCTCCTTGATGAAATGCATCACTTACTCAGTAGAATCTATTTTAAAATGAGCACATTTGGATTGGCTGGGGCCACTTCTGCTCTCACAAACCTCACATCCATGTTGATGTAAATACGTATTTTAACAGGGCCATCACATAGCACCTTAATTAACTAGGCTTCTGTGTGACGGTACAGAAGAAGATCAATCAATATTCACTAATTAGCTGGAGTGTACCCTTCTGTGCCAACTGCCTAAGGTGGATTTCATGAAGATCATTAGCGCTTCAGTCTGTTTCACAAGCAGCTACACGAAACACGAAGCTCTTTCAAACACTTCCATGCCTTGTTTTTTGATGGGAGAGCCACACAAACCCAGCCCAATACACTGCACGGTTTTCACTTGACGTCGTTCGCATTTCGGGTGTTCAAACGGGACTGCTATATGGACTGCGGACAGATTGAAGATACCCTTTTCCTGTAGTTAGGTAAAAGGACCGTTTCAAAATGCAACTCCCAGAGAACTTGAAAGCCAGCTCATTAGCCGAGTAAGTGAGTGGTCTCCTGGTGTCTGAGAAGGGAGTGTGTGGTGTAAGTGGGTGTGTCTGCGTGCATCACAGCCAGGAAGGACGTGAATGCCAGTTCATTGAGGAGCCTCGGCACATTCCGCTCTCTTCATTCAGATGATCTCTGGCTTGACCTTGTCCATCTTAATACGTCTGTTTGCACACTGAATGTGCGTGTGTGTGTGTGTCACTCCTCATCTTTCCCTTATACAGAATGCGAGATTGGCAGACAGGATTTGGAAGTTGAGAGCCCTCCGAGTACCCTTCTACTTCTCTCATTAGATTTCAGGAACCAAGGCGTGTGTGTCTTTTTTTTCTCATGAGTTTAAGTAAGTATGTGTGTTTTCCTGGAGACTAGGTGCAAATGTGTGTGTTCGTGTGTGTGAGAACCTGAACCCCTTTTGATTTAAAGCCCTCTATTTGAGTGGCTGAAGGAGTATTTTGTTCTGGTCTGGTAAAGAGGTCCTCACTGCAGCAGCCACAGCTCCCAGGCCTTGAACCTGAGCTGGAGAAAGGAAGGACTCACAGTCGTGCAAAGAACGACACAATGACAGTAAATCTTCATAAAGACCTGAATGGTTAGCAACAATGGTGTACAATTTGTTCCTTGAATGGAACGACAGAGCACATTTTTTTTACAAAATGTCAACAAAATTATATAAACATATGTTACAAAACATTAGGATATTAATGCTCTTACAAATGCTTACTTGTAAGGAGAGCAATTGACTTTCCAAGAAACCTTCGTAAGTTTTAATTTAAGCATATGGTATGAGGGAAAATAATGAACAATTTAAAGGGCACCATGATAATAAATGTTAAATGGTTCAACCTTTGCGGGGGGGGGGGGGCTGACTGGAACTCAGGCTTCAGAAAGGAAGGATGATTAAAACACGGACCAGGCTGGTGGCGTGTTGCTGTGACATCACCCAATGTGATCAGCAGTGACAGTCATTGATCCTCGGCCCCTCAGTTCTCCAGGCCACATTATTGTCAGTCGATTGTCGATAACAATGCTGTTGTCGATCCACAAACCCCTAGTGTCATGGAAACCCTGTACCCAGGCGATGGACCACACAAAAGAGGGGGGGCGTGGGGGTGTGAAGGGGGCAGGAAAGACGATGGTATCTTTAAACCCGGTCTATGATTCCAGATGTGACCTCATTACTTTATTCTCTATGGGAAGTACAGTATAAAAGCAATGGCAGAGGACACTGGAGACACATGGAACCAAGTCATTTAGGGAGAAAAATGTAGTAGAGATTAAACTCACCTGAAGTTCTGTTACAGAGTAGAAACAGCCACTATTCCCTCCACTTTGCATTACAGGCACACGCACATACACGCAAATACACGCACATACACATACACATACACATAAACAAAAATTGGTTTGGTCAATAAACAAGAATAAAAACAATAGCAGCACTGGTTGTGTTAGTTGGGGCAATCTAGGATTACCCAAAAGTTATTCCAGAACGTTCTACATGTCCTAGATTCTCTTCCTGTCCGATGGATTTTGAAATAAGATTACTACTATAATACAGTAAATTATATAATTGTTATCAGTTCTAAAATAAATTCATGTTTTTATTTTAAATTAATGTTTTTGATCAACTTGTGAGGGTGGTATGACCTCTTGTCAAGAATAATCTCATCCAGGGCCTCAGATGTCCGTTTCTCTTCCATTTTGGTTAAAGGGTGTTTAATTGGCTTCCTGCGTCCTAATTAGAATCTGTTGTGGAAAGTCCTTTCCTGACAGCCTCAGAGCATGTCCAATTTCCCTTTGCGGGACAGTTGAATCTGGGGCAACAGCAAGACTTTGAAACTTCTTTCTCCCTGCTTGGATTTGCATTGTGCTGCCTTTAACAAGAGGGCTACCTCACTCTTACGGCACTATACACACAGACAATTCCCCAAGCCATAATGAGTTTGTGTCATCCACTCCTTATTGATTAGCAGTGTATGTGGTCACTGTGTTTTTTCTCTGCTGACCAAGTCAGGATCAATGATGGCAAACTGGTTTAAGGGGGAACGTGTTTTCTAAGTTGACTACTGGATGCAATGATTCTTAGGAGGGCGTTCTTTTCTGGTTCTGTCTGACTAAGTGGTATAGGATAAATGATATGGAGATCCAACAACGATCTATGACGACTGCTGAGAATGCACAGAACCAGCTTGGAACTTGGTAATACTTTGCCATTAACAAATGAATTTCTGCCTTTGATAGATGGTGATTGAGATAGAATTTGTGAACTATTTCACTGAGGGGTCATTTTAGGGCACAGATGTATGGGCTGAGGGGAAAAAGGTGCTTAGGACAAAGCCAAAAATAACCTTTTACCTTAAGATAGTGTGCTTAATGTTTGGTTCTCACAAGTACAGTAAAACAGGGACAAACACACAATACCTGCTCTCAGGGTATAATTGTAATAGGACCCCGGAAAACATACAATATAACAAGTGAGGAGCAGTCTCTGCATAAATTAAAGATAATCCTGGCTAAATTATGCAAATGTATTCACATGAGTAAAAAGGGGGAGATGGAAGCACCATATTGAATAAGAGAATTTTGCTGTCAGTGATAAAAACATTGTAGGAAGCCAAAAAGCTTTGGTTTGCCCTTTTAAGTAGCTCTTTCTTAAGTCCCATACCTGGGAAAATAATACGCCAAACTCAACAGCCATGTGTTTACTCTATGGACAACTTTAGTTAATTATGACTTGAGAAAGTTCTAGCAGAATGTTTGATTTCTAAATTTGGTGGTTTTAATAATAGTTCTGCTATCTCTAAAGACTGTTGTGAACCATGGTTTCAGGCAGAGCTGTCCTATCTGTCTGTTATGTCATTTTGTACTTCTGTACTTAATAACATTTTGTACTTCTGTGCTTAATACTTTTTTGGACTTCAGTACTTAATAACATTTTGTACTTGTGTACTTACTAACATTTTGTATTTCTGTACATAATAACATTTTATACTTTGGGACTAAATATATTTTGTACTTCTTTACATAATAGCATTTAATTTAAACTCTCTTAATACCATTTAATTTAAATGTCTGAACCAGCTATATGAGGAAGTAAACATGACTCTTCCTCACCTCCCCAGCTTTACAACCTCACTTGCTAGCCATTTTACGTGCAAAATATGTGACCCACCCCTTGACCCTGGGTCCTCACCCCCCTCCTTCCCTAACACATATGCACTTGTCCCACATTCCCTGAGTGAGTTGTGCTGTAAGAGTCACTTGTGTTGTCCATGTCTCCATTCCACTAAGGTTTAACCCTATTTAACCTACTCCTTGGAGTTGAGAGGTCATTGGCTCTTCACAAAAATGAATCCTTTCCCAATAGTTATGTTCATTAGTCTATATGTTTTGTACTGATTACTTGTTACTTTTTGGTTAACTTTTTGATCCTCGGGAAAATAACAAAATATTTTAATCAACATAAACGTGGCGGTTTCATGGTGAGATGTGTAGTTTTGTGAACCATCCTTTTCCAATTAAGACTGGTGCCCTGACAATTAGGCTAGCCAAATAGTTTCTGTGGTTCACAAAATGCCAATTCATAAATTAATAAGCAACCAAAACGACTGTTTTAACTATACATTCCATGGATTAATCACAATTCCAATATCATTAATAAAACAAATGCATGTCGGGATTTTTTTAAGTACTTTGAACTCCCTGGAAGATGCAGTTTTATGGTCTGTGGGAGGCGCGCACTCTGTCACACTTTCCCACCCTCGTTCACTGTTGGTCTCACGAGTAACAACGTTCAGCCGCACCGCAGGTATCAAAAAGAGTGAGGATTAACGGGGACAGCACAACAACTCACGGAATGAAACAAATGTGAAACCTTCACGATTATCGGGAGTATCTTTCCCAAGAACCTCACAGGCTACATTTTATTGTCTCCACCGAGGATTGAGTGATTGTTTAAATATGGAAACGGCTGCTTCAAGAAGCTTCCTATTGTTCGCACAGCTCTTGCTTGTTTGTCAATTAGGTAAGAACGTGTCATTTTATAGCCTATTGTTTTTCACCATTATAAGTAGACTAGATTTTTAAATATCCTTCTTACTTGATGGTTGACGATTCTTCTGGGTACCACACCAAGAGAATGCAGTGCGCGGTGCGCTTGAAGTTGCCATTGAAATTAACATTACCCAGAGCATTCGACATTTGGTTTTATTTTAATTTCTTTATTATATGGCTGCTTTTATTTTGAAACAAAATAACTATTGTCTATAGTCTATTTACATTTCCTCCATTGTGATACTGGAGCGTTGAGCGTCTTCAGATTAGTATTTGATGACCAAGAAGTCATCAACCTGACTCGATTAAAATGCATTGTAGGACTTCCCGCAACAGAAGTATGCATTTCTCCTAAAATTTCTTATCATTCCTTCACTCACAGTGATCCCAGCCAAACTGGGAAATCCTGAACATATCGTAAGCCTTTTTAAAATACAGTCCTTTGCTTGGGCTATAGAAAATTGGTATTACCCATTACGCTAAGGTGCGCAGAACAAAAATAATACAGATTTAATTTGGTTTGTGTTCAACGATGTTTCACTGTTGTCAATTGAGATGCATAAAGTAAAAACTCCACCAGGCTGCCTGATATTGTTATAAATTAATATATTTTCATGTGTCGGGTGTCTTGCATTGATTTGGTCCGTCACACCAAAGTGGAGCTGTCAAGCATATAAAGGGGTGGTTTTGCCACGGTGGTCGGACTATGTTATTAGTAAGTCAAGCGCTCTTTTTTTGGCAAAGGGGGGCTAGTAGTGATTGGTTGGAAGGTGTTACTGAAAATAATAGTTATATTTTTTCGAAGTCCCAAGCTGTCTGTAGTCTGGTGTTACTTACCCCAGTCGGCAGAGCTATAATCACTTTATCAACTTCGTTTTTGGGCTGATGTTGTAATTCTACATTGCACTGTTGTATTTCACCCCTAAAAGTTAAACATAGCCTGGTTTGGTTACACTGTGTTAGAAGCTTGTGGTAGGATTACTGTTGCAATATGTTATAAGTACGTTTTATTCAATGTTCAGTATGAGTTATATTGTTATTCTTAACAAATTATATTTGGCCTTTGCAGGTTCAACCCCTATCAGTTAAATGACAATACAGGCATATATTTACATAATCAGATAATTTACATATTCCCTCAGAAGTGAGAGAATGGAGTGTATTAATTCCCCAGGTGGTCTCAGCGGTTTTGTTTCAATATGGCACACACAGATTGTGCATAAGTGCCAATCAGGAGACAGATATGCTTGATTTAATCTTTTGGGTGAGGTGTTTGACAAACATTTTTTGTTCTTGTCTCAAAACATCTAAAGTCAGTTTGCTTAAAAGTTAAAAGGCTTTTGTGACAGGCCTTGTGTGCTGGGATATGAAATGTGCTGGTACCTGCTGAATGCTTTACTACACACACCCCTCTAGCACAAATACCCTCCTTTCCTCCATTCTCTTTGCCCCTTTCAATAGAGGACGTTAAATGACGCTTTGATGAAATGTTGGTGCACAAAGAAAGTGTCCATATGTAGGAAAAGCAGCAGAAGAATTGCTTGAAGAATATCGACACACAAATAAACTGAATGAAACGCCATCTGTCTTCCCAACTTGTAGGGCTATAGATAGGCCATTTACACTGACTTGGCATTGCCAGCAGTGTATCTTACCCTCTCACATGAGGATGTCTGTCCCTGTTGTTTTGGAACAGATTGGTTGTGACTCGTGACAGATGGCATAGTTTTTCAGTCTGTCATTTAAGCGTTTGATTGGTTGGTGGGGTTCCAGGGGCCACACCTCTCCTCATGTCTCCTGGATGTTCACCTGAGATGGGTGGTTGTATGTTTAACCCATTTTATGGTGTATGAAGGTTTCTAAAAATCCAAGAAACAAAGCCCTGTTTTTCATATATCTTGATTGGAAGAATGTGTATTACCTGGTTTGAAGAACACCTGGAATTATTCAGACAGAAAATGTATTGAAAGTAGTTCATGGAATTTTGCATCCCTAGATGTTTCAGTTGTACATTAGGAAAGTGTGCTAAACACTCCAAGTTGCCCAAAGAGCTGTTATCACACTGAAGATCACAATCAACCACAGAGCTCGCTGTGGAGAGTTTATTTGCATATTGTGTATTTGCATAATCTGGCAAACAATAACAGTAAATGGGTCAAGCGTGGACCGTTGTTAACTGTACAAAAACACTATAGCAACAGAAATCCAACAGAAATTCAACATCAGCTTCCCTCCTTTGAGACAGAGACAGATATCTTTTCTCCCCATGCCACCTCTCCTTTAATTCTGCCCCTCGCTACTCTTTTCATTTGCCTCATACCCTTTCTCATTCTTCTGTATTCCTCCTTCTCCCCTTCTTTTTCTGAGGGAGCTGAGAGACGCCCCACACAGGGCGGCTTGGCAGGCTGGTCCCTTCGGCCTTCCTCTGGTTGTTGGTAAAAAGCAGAGCAGATTTCCAATCGGCACCAGCAGCAGGGGTATTTGATGACCAGATTAGTCGGTATTAGGCTCAACGGCATTCACTCAAGCATACACAGGGGCCACATTCAATCCTCCAATTGCCCCTCTCTCTCTCTCTCCTTCGCCGGCCACGGCTGAATAGGACAAGGGTTACATGGGGGTACTGCCCAGTCAAGCCTCATAGCAAAGCCCAGAACTCTGGTTTTCCCCAATATCCCTGGTCTTCCCAAGGAAGGCCTCGGCCTGTGAATAATGCTGTCAGATGAGAGATTTGTTTTGTGCGGGTGGAGGAGAAACTGGCAAGGAGGGTTGGTGTTCAGGGGCGCAGCGACACAGCGAGCGGGTGCCATTGTAAGCGCGACGGCCAATGGTGCGCCGATTTGTCCCAGAGGCCTTGGTGGCGCTCGGGCAGAAGGCTCCCACGCTGCGAGCCTGGAAGGGGAAGTGTGAGAGCGCAGCGTGTTGTGGTCGTCACAGGAGCGTTGCAGCGACGCTCAGACACTCTGGCTCCCACCACCCCCAGACCCACACCTCGCTGTTGCCCCCGAGCTAGGAGGGCATTGGAGCAGCATTTTCAACGGCGCTTCTACCATCATTAGTCTTGTTCCAGACTTTCCACTTCTCAGGCTTTCTTTCTCTGGATCTCGACACTTTCGAATACATTCTTCACTTCCAATTGTTCGCCGTTCTCCGGCCCTCTCCATCCCAGCTCCTTTTTTTTCTCCTTTCTCATCCTCTCATCATTTCATCTTCCCTGTCACATTCCCCTCTTACACCCCCAAATCTATCCCTTCTCTGGTCCTCTATTTGTCACCGCCTCCCCCTCCATCTCCAGCCTCTACCTATTCTCCTGCTCCTCATTTGTCTCACCCTCTCTCCAGGGACTCTTTGGTTGGCCGACCATCTTGTCTGGCTTGACAACCCCGGCTCTGCTGGTGTCCGCCTGGCACCCGGCCAGCCGCTCCTCGATGCCCACCACTGGCCGCTTAATGGATGACAGGGCAGATCCGGGTTGCCCATCTTGCAACTGAAAGGGGGCTGCTCACACCGGGACCATTGGGGAGAACAAGAGGAGTCCTGTAAAGTGGCTGGTAGAGAGCCATTGATTTCTCTCCCTCTTCTTCTCTTCAGCTGCCTGTTAGTGTGTGGTCTCTGTCCTGTATATCGATGGCCCTTGTCCTGATGCTGAATACAAATCCCAGAGTGGCTAAGATAAAGGCCAGCAAGCTTGTGTGAGCGACGCTGTTGGTCAAGGTGTTTTATGCTCAGGGTAGTTCATTTTGGGACTTCCACGACCACTTGCCATTGTCGTGATGGTCTGACATGGTCATATGCTGTACTCATTTAAATAAAATCAGTGTGGTATCGTTGATGAATTACACAAATAGTAATTACGTAATGAAGTGGCATCATTCCTACTTCATGGTTTGTTTAATAATGTTAATTATTTAAATTGATACTCCTCCATTTACAGAGCAAGTGGTTGATCTCTAAAATACGGTGTTTTTGATTTGCACCTATAGATAGAACATATTGCAGACTTAACAGAGGCCTTTTAAGGCTAGAATGTACTAATTATGCCAAATTTCATTAATTATTTCTTGATTATCCTTTTAGATATTTATGTTAAATTTGTGTCAACCTTTAATGTAAAGGATGTTAATTTCATGAAAAAACAACAAATGATATTTGTTTTTGCTCAAGTTTAATAGGTAATAACTTTTGACCAAAGGCGTGTGTTTTAGCATTTATCAGTATCACCTGTTATTGAAAGCCCATGAAATGTGCAGCTTTATATCCCAAGGCACATAGCTTAAATTAGAATCTTTCAGTGATTTCTTTTTATGTCAAACTGGTTCCTGGCAATTTATTTATATAGTGGCCCATGGGCAGTTTTGACTGAACGTTGTTATTACGCCAGTAGTTGGCCACAGTTGAGGAGAGCCTCTAAAGTTTTGGAGCCCCAGTTCTTCATTATGATATTGATTAACCCTCCTTAACCAAATACAAAAGTTCTCTAACACAGCTTGAGGTAAAATAGATGTTTATATTACATCAAATATATAATTGTCTTTAGCCTTTCAAAATGGATTGCAAAGCACACTGAATGAAAATGCCAAACCTGGCTCACTTGGACCTGATGAATGCCAGGTATGGTCCAAATCAACATATTTACACCCCAGCACTTATGGAGGAAACCAGAGACCTAAGAGCTGTTGACACCACATTCAAAGGACCACTACTAAAACAAAATGAGAAAGGTATCCGACACAGCCATGATGCCCATTGCAGGGATTGACAGAATGGCACAGTGTTTAGCGGAGGGTGGCAGCTGGTCTCAGTTGGTGGTAGACAGTGGGCTGCGGGTGGCCAGTGCTAATGCCCTCATCAGCGGTCCAGAGCCATGTCTGGGGCACAGCTGGAGTGGCCAATCTGTTTTGCAGCCCCATATCTGACAGATATGTCATGCCCATTGAAACTGAGACATTATCCTTTCTGACCGCAATGTTTTTCCGATGAATGTTGCTACTCAAGAAGTAGGGCATCAGTAGTGCTACAATGAAATTACATCTCTGTTTACTGATAAACCACATCTGAAAAGTCTGGACTATCAGAGGCTATGAAAGACAGAAAGAAGGCTTATGAAGTATAAGAGTCAGTCAAGGACAATTCTATTATATAGTGTTATCCATATCCCTTCCTTGCTCGGTCATTAAAAGTCTTCCTTCGTCCCTGGGCCCTTCCGTTTTCAATTAGCCTATCACTCAAAATAGCGGCAGACGTCGATCCCCATGTGCCACCATGGAAATACTAGGGGACTGTTAATGAGTGTGTAATTTGCCAACTCTAACCTCAATGGATGGTAAAGGGACAACCAGAGTGGATAAATCCATGTGAAAAGCAATTAGAGCATAGGCTAACCTCTGAGGTTCAGTGGTTCATATGGAGCAGCTTCAGGCTAGTGGTTTATCATATGTGTTATCTTCTTTCTGTGATTCTCAGTTCAACCACCATCACTAGCCACTTGGCTACCTTTTATTCTGGCTCAGCTGTAACTTAGAGACAGATGCTGTTTATTTATTTAACGGGCACTATGTAGAATGAAACAATGCTCACAGAAGACTGACAGAAAGAATACAAACAATCCTTGAGTTTTTTTTTTACATAAATACAATACGATAAAAGACTGACACTAGGATATACTGCAGTCAAACTTTAGACCGGGACTAGAAAGGATTAATTCCTGCAGGGAAAGGTAGTGGCACTGTTCAGAAAGCATGTGGTGGCACTATGATATCCTCTCTGGTGTGTCGTCATCTCTATCCACCGTCAGAGTACAAGAAGAAAGTTTGTTTCTGTGAAGTAGAGCACAGCTAGGCGCCCCGTGTCGTACTCGGCATTACTCTTTGTGTCGACATGTTCAGGGAAGGCAATCAATGGGGATTCTGCAGTCAGTCCATGTCAGTTGTGCGAGTTGTGTTTTCAGACTGATACTGCCTATACAGCAAAGAGGGAAACGTTTCAAATGTTTGTTATTACCATCCACTTCAAATAGGGTTGAGTTGCTTTTCTGTTTCTGCTGTCCCCCTTTTTTTGGAGAACATTGGCCGGGCTCCATGTGGCCAATTAGATGATGTGCCTGTCTAGACAAGCCCTTGCCAAAATGGCCCCAGCAGCTTCCATGATCAGAACGAATCCTTTATGCATGTGGAAATGTGGTAAAACGATTTGCCACAGTTGCCAAAAGCATCTCTTCTACGGAGTAACAGCCTCATCAACTTATTTACCTTGGTCATGAGAGCCAGGGGAAATAGGAACAGTGTCTGCCTTGTTCACTGTCTTTTATTGCAGGCCAGCCAACCCCAACCTCACGTTTATCACCTTTATCTGTATTCAAAGATTATTTTGTGCTGTCTTTTGAATATTGAATTATCTCTGCAACCTGGGTAGAAGTGTTTATAACCATGTAATAATTTCCGGTCCATCCCACGATCTGATTGGAAGTTCACTTATAGTATTGTATTGGGCCACAACTCTCACTTGCATACTTTTTTCAGTCTCTCCTCTCTAGGGTCTCTTGAGGTATGGCATTTCAAGCCATAGTCTCTCCTTCCCTGATCATTTTTAGGTTAGAGATGCTTGGACTTCCTTTTAACATAGTGTCATTCAAACGTTTGGATACACCTACTTATTCTGGGGTTTATTTTATCTGTACAATTTTCCCCATTATAGTATAATAGTGAATGAATCAAAACAATGTAATAACACGTGGAATGTGGTTACCAATAGTGTTAGCCACCCCTTGTCTTGATGACCGCTTTACAAACACTTGGCGTTCTGTCAACCAGCTTAATGAAGTAGTCACCTTGAATGCTTTTCCAACAGGCTAGAAGTTGTTCCCACATATGCTTGGAACTTGTTGGTGGCTTTTCCTTCACTCTGTGGTCCAACTTAACCATCTCAATTGGGTTGAGGTCAGGTGATTCTGGAGGCCAGGTTATCTGATGCTGAACTCCATCACTCTCCTTCTTGGTCAAATAGCCCTTAGACAGACTGGAGGTGTGTATTAGGCCATTGTCCTGTTGACAGTCCCCCAAACAGAAAGCACATGGGATGGTGTATCACTAACAGTGTCACCAACAAAGCACCATCACACCACCTCCATGTTTCAAGGTGGAAACCACGCATGCAGAGATCATCCGTCCACCCATTCTGTGTCTCACAAAGACAGTTAGAACAAAAATTTCCAATTTGGACTGGAGATTTCCATTTCGTGTCGTGTCTATTTCTCATGGTTCTTGCCCCTAGCAATCCTCTTGTTCTTATAGATGTCCTTCAGTAGTGGAAACTGTTCTCCTTTGTGGACAGATGAAATATCTCATTGAAACACTTAGTGATTACTCACTAGTTAATATGTATACAGTGGCTCTCAAAAGTATTCACCCCGCTTGGGATTTTTCAAGTTTTGGGTTACAACGTGTAATCAAAATGGATTTCATCAGGAGTTTTTGCCCCTGATCAACACAAACAAAATCATAATTTCAAAGTGAAAATGTAATGTGGAAATTGTTTTTACTCAGTTACAAATATAAAGCACTAAATAAAAATGTTTTAAGATTGATTGGACACAAGTATTCACTCCCTTTAGTCAATATTTGGTAGAGGCATCTTTGGCAGCAATGTGTCTATTTGCATAAGTCTCTAACAGCTTTACCCATGAGCACACAACAGGTTTTGTCATAGATAAAGGGGTGACAACTTATTCAATATATAATTTTTTGTATTATATTTGTAATTAATTCAGAAAATGTTCGGCCGGTCACACAATCTGATCAAGCCAATAGTAAAAAAAACATGCTCAATGTTTTCTATTGAACCTGATTCTCGTGTTCTTTACTAGGGTTAGTCCATGTCTGTGAAATCGGCCCTTAGTTGAATATATTTTTCACATTGACATTATGGACTTTTTTGTGTCGGTCAGTGAGAAGAACTACTCATTAAATCAAATTAGGAAAATCCTTCTGAGAATATTCAGAGAGCCACTGTTTGCATCACATCTAGCAAATATTTATCAATCAATTTTTTTTAAATGATAAGTCTTCGACCATCAAATAGACTGCATTATAAGATAAGGACTCAACAAGGAAAGTTTTAAGGGGAAGAATATCGAATTGGTTACTATTAAAAAAGAAAGAAATACATGGAGCTTGGCCATACACTGCGTGCACCATTATTAGCCAAGTGAGTGTTCATTATTTCTATGCAGATTTTCCAACTGTAAACCATATAAACTTGAATGCTCATTGGATTGAATCCTTCTCAGATAAAATGTATTAGTGTAATGAGGGAGGGTGTGGCAACGCTGAATAACACGTAATATCAAGTTGTGCACAATTATTAGGCAGCTTCATGGCCTCAGGTAAAATGGGCTAAAAGGAGATTTAATTGACACTGAATAGTCAAAAATTGTAAAATGCTTTTCAGACGAATGCAACACTCTTCAAATTGCTAATGAGGCGTGACCAACGGACAATCAAAAGGTTTTGTTGCGAAAAGTCAACTGAGGTGCCAATAACGCTTGGAGAAGAAAAGATGCAAATTAAATACCAAGGACCTGAAAATAATTTAACAGGAAGCTACCAGGAATCCATAATCATCCAGTGCCATCATATTCCAGAACAGCAACCTACCTGGAGTGTCCAGAAATACAGGGTGTCAAGTGCTCTGAGACATGGCCAAGGTCAAAAAGGCTGAAACACGACCACTGCTGAATCAGATTTTAAATGTACTGTATACATTGAAAAACCTGAAGACAGATTTTTCAAAGGTTTTATGGACAGATGAAATGAGTGTGACTCTTGATGGACCAGATGAATGTGCCCGTGGCTGGATCACTAATGGACATGTGGCTCCACTTCAGTCAGGCGCCAGCCAGGTGGAGGAGGGGTACTGGTATGGGCTGCTATCATTAAGGATGAGGTAGTTGGACCTTTTCTGGTTGAAGATGGGCAAAAATTCAACTCCCTAACCTACTGCCCGTTTTTGGAGGATGATTTCTTCAAACTGTGGTACAGGAAGAAGTCATCAGCATACAAGAAGGCCATGATCTTAATGCAGGACAATACTCCATCACATGCATCCAAGTACTCCACTGCTTGGCTTGTCAGCAAGGGCCACAACGTTTCCTGAATAATGACCTGGCCCCCTTCCTCTCCTTATTCAAATTCTACTGAGAATCTGTGGCCTTCTCAAATGTGAGATTTACAGTCAGGGAAGACAATACACCTCTTTGAACAGCATTTGGGAGGCTGCTTCAGCGACAGTTGATCGTGAACAGATCGAGAAAAAGAGAGACTCCACGGATGGAAGACTCATGGCAGTTATTGAAAAGAAGGGTGGTTATATTGGAAACTGAATATTTGAGGAAAGACAAACATTTTAATGAATTGTCATTTTCTGTTTTCCCCTGAGAAAGAGAAAAACAAACTTTTCCTTTGTTTAACATTCAGAATTGAGGTTCAATGATATTTTGGATTGACATAAAGCATTGTGATTGTTCAATAATAAAATAAATCTTGAGAAATATGATTTGCATAATAATTGTGAATGCAGTATAGAGTTGATTAGTCTATTAAAAAGAATAAAACTTCATATCGAAGGACCAGGCCAGGTTGGAGGTTTAAATAAATAAAAACAGACAAAATCACCTCTTTTATCAATACTCTGGAAGCATTTGGGAACTGAGGAGACCAAATGCTGTAGTTTTGAAAGTGAAATTGATTCCCATTCTTGCCTGATTGCAGCTGCTTAACAGTTCGGGGTCTCCTTTGTCATATTTTTTGTTTCATAATGTGCCAAATGTTTTCAACAGGGGACAAGTCTGCACCACAGGCAGGCAAATCTAGCACCCAGACTCATACTATGGAGTCATGCTGTTGTAATACATGTAGAATGTGGTTTGTTATTGTCCTGCTGAAATACACAAGGCCTTCCCTGAAAAATACATTGTCTGGCTGAAATAAGCAAGGCCTTCCCTGAAAAATACATTGTCTGGCTGAAATAAGCAAGGCCTTCCCTGAAAAAGACATTGTCTGACTGAAATACGCCAGGCCTTCCCTGAAAAATATGTTGTCTGGCTGAAATACGCTAGGCCTTCCCTGAAAAAAACGTCGCCTGGATGGCAGCATAGGTTGCTCCAAAACCTGTATATATTGTTCAGCCTTCATAGATGTGCAAGTCACCCATGCCATGTACACTAATTCACACCCATAACATCACAGATGCTGGCTTTTGAAATGTGTGCAGATAACAAGCTGGATGGTCTCACTCTTTTTTAGTCCGGAGGAAGCGGCTTCAGTGATTCTCAAACATATTTCATATTTTGATTTGTCAAACCACAGGACGATTTTCCACTTCACTTCAGTCCATCTTAAATTAGTATGGGCCCAGAGAAAGCGTCGGCGGTTCGCAATATTGTATATAAATGGTTTATTCTTTGCATGATAGAGTTTAACTTGCATTCGTGGATGCGGCGATGTACTGTGTTCACAGACAATGGTTTTCGTAATTGGTCTCTTCCACTACAGAATCATGTCTGTTTTTAATGTAGTGACATCTGAGGGCCTGAAGATCACAGCCCTCCAATATTGGTTTTTGGCCTTGTACCTTGCATACAGAGATTTCTCGGGTTTCTCCTAATCTTTCAATGATATTACAGTGCCCTCCACAACTATTCTCATCTCTTGTAAAGGTGAGTAAAAATGGGGTTACAAAAATTCATCTTTGGTGTATTAGCCTAATGTCACAGAATTTTCTTTGAAACATCCAACCTTTAATTAAAGTAAATGTATTCTGAGAAAAAGAAGTCTGTAATCAAGAAATAATTATAAAAAAACATTATGGAAACGGTTCTGGAGGTTATGTTGTTTTCATAATGGTCTTCATCTACCAGCGTAGGCCTCAGTTTTTCAATTACCGTCACAGCCCCAGCAGATTGATGACTGTGTTCAGGACTGGATGGCCCCATGCCCAGTCCTGTCCTGTCTTTAACCAAACACTGAAAACACACACAGAAAAACACACACACACATACACACACAGATTGGATCACTCAAGCCAGATTACTCTGTCATGTTCAGTGCTCTCCTCTTATTGTGATACGGTCAGTGACTGGTTCAATGAATGAGACTGTGTCAACAGTCGAGAAGGTTGTGTAAAGCCCTCAGTGCTCCTAAAAGCTCGATCTCTGCCATTTCCATAACAACGATGACATATTTGCACAGGAGCTTGCATAATTAAAGTTTTCAACATTCCTATTAAGATTGCAAACGACTAAACATGTTGACAGGACAGGAACATGAAAGATGATTGTTGTACTTCTTGAGAGCTTGAAGATGTGGGGACAGGGACAATTGTCATATAACGGTGTGTGTGTGTGAATACTTTTCTAGTGAGCACAGAGTATCTTATAGGCCTTATGAAGACTGTAGATCATGAAAGAGCAGTTGGCACAATACAGCAGTGTCGTGTAACAAATAATATACATTTTACACTGCTTTTGTGCTCTTTGTGAATAAATCACGCCATGTATGTCATATGGAGTGGCTGGCAGCTTTCAATGTATGCAGTGACCAAAGAGGTTTTAGAACTTACGGATTCCTCAGAACTCGCTACACTGGAACATTCCCCTTTTGATCCCACGCCTCTCTCCAAACAATCCCTACTAAGTGGAAACCCTGTGCGTAAACCATCCAATATCCTGGTCTAAATGTTTAGAAGCAGCTAGGTGATGAAGTAATGACCTAGTGGAAAAATTAAATGGGGAACATTTCTCCTCTTCAGAGGCTTTTCACAGCTGTTTGAACATGCTAATTTTGTTGACATCCCAGCGAAGGGACAGAAACGAGGCTGACGGATGATTGAACAGTAGTTTAAAATGATACTTCCTCACCCAGATGCCCAGTGAGAGGAAACAGACTGAACCTGTGGCCATGGCGATGTGTCTGAGACCGGGGGGAAAGTCACTGTGGCCGCCGGCCATGCTGAGGTCCACTTGTTTCCCGGGAAGTTGGGGCCCACGTGTCCTGCATGCTGATTCGTAAGAGCTAGATCAGCTGCTGTCAATACGGCTGGCTACTGGTCCAGGGCTGCCTTAAACCTGTCGTGGTTCAGCTCCGCAGGGGAACTTCTGGACAACGCATCAGAAACACTGGATAAACAAACGTTCCTGGTCTGTGTGTTTTGTCTGCAGTTGGCTAATGATGGAAACCTTAAATGGTCAGAGCTTTTAGGCATCGAGTCATCAATTAGCCAGACTCTCTTAATGGGTCATTATGTCCAGAATACACACACACACACACACACATATGTACGCACACACACCCACACATTATTTCTCTCCCTCATCTGTTCTGTATCACATGCACACATACTTTAAATGACAGAAAAACACCCACACAGAGCCGCTCAGTCTTATCATCCGGTACAGAGGACCTGGAGTTAAACGAAACAAGCGAGAGATTAAAATGCAATTTAAAGAGCGACCAAGGCAATTTAAACTCCTCCCCTCTGGCACTCGATGTGCCATGTCCTCAAGCCGCCGGGCTGCAGATAGACCCTCCTCAGAGCAACTTCAACCAGGCACAACGAGAGAGTGCCAGTCTCAGCAGGGTGCCAGTCACACATCCTGTGCCCGCATGGTCGGACGATGCCAACTGACCCAGACTCAGTGTAGAATCGTCCCTAGTATAAACTACAGTACTCGATGAAAACATGAAGAGCAAAGCTGAATTTGGACCAGTGTTCTCTAGCTAGTGAATCTAGTGTTCTCCAGGAGAGATACTGAATCTTTGCAATCGTTTACTTTTGCTGATGGCTAACACAGCAGTCTGTAGTCTGAGCTATAATAATCTGACTCAAGAGGACCTGAGTAGGATCCTGCTTGCGGACAGCATCTAGACAGACGTTTTGGCTGTGTAGTCACAAGTACACATTGTGGCTTTGTTTTGCCAGTGTAAACCGAGCCAGTCAACTCCCCACACAGAGTCTTTGAGACCTCTGTATGGGCTGTAGCAAAGTTACTGCATGTGAACACCGATACTCAATAAATACTGTGTACAGTACTGTGTACTGATTCCATACACTTGGCCCTCCTGATGTTTCAGTACCTTTATTTTGTGAGTAGCATTTAGGACACGTAGGATGTTCTTCAAGATCTGGCGTAGTGCTGGGTGAAGTGTTTGGCATATCTTGTACGTCTCTTTGATAATGCAGGAACTTTTGAGGACGCTTGGTCAGGGAATTATGTAGAACTACTAAGATTGCTTTGCCACAGCACATCCAGGCTTAGGCCGTAAGAGCAAATAAGTGTGGCGACGTTAAAGATCTCAGATCATGCAGCTGGACTCACACAATACCTAAACTCATAAACAACCAGGAACCCCTAAAGACCATCAGTCATGCTTTCCTACACATAAAATATGTATTGTTGAAATAGCTAGTTTTTATCTGGATGCTAAGTCCTGCTGAATGAGAGGTTGGCTTTGTGTTCAAGTTGTCAACACTCCAAAGATGATTTACACCTCTGCCCTTCTGTCTTAACTCAAGCTGGGAACTAGGATATAACATCGGATGGCTATGGGCGCCAAGGATATGATTGCAGGGCGTGTGTCAGGGATGTTGTGACAGAACCCAGTTGTCTGTCCAGACCCGGGCTACTTTGGCCACTTCCTCGGCTTGTCTCTGAGTTTAAATGGAATACATTCACATTCATCATGACACTTCTTCACATGAAACAACTTCTGCTGTAAATAACCCTGTTGTCTGGAAAGGAACCAACGTTTTGTTTTAGTTCACTGTGACGCCCCTGCCAGGGACTGCTTATATGATTAGAGTCCCACAGATGTGCTGCAAAGTGAAGATATACATGTATAGATATACACATGTACTGTATATCTACTGTATACATATAAGTATAAAGTGCCTTTACAAAACATTGCTTTCGTAAAGTATTCAGACTCTTCACTTTCTCTACATTTTATTGTGTTATAGACTTAAATCGAGGAAACACGTTTTTTAGAATTTCCATCCCAGATGAAAGAAATTGCCATAACGAGGACACAATTACCATGCCATTGACCTCTGTCTGTGTATTACTGAAGTTGCTGTGAGAATTTTGGGATTCAAAAATCCACTGTTAGAGCCTAAAGGACCATTTATCAGACTGTGAATCTATAGGACTCTTTACGTTGCAGGAAGTGGGCACTACAATCCTCCCTTTCTGTGGCAGGGCAGTGAGTCACTCAACCATTCTACTGTTGGTTGAATTCTGTTGCCCTGCCCTGTGGGCTAGCAAGTGTCTCCCAGGGTCTGGGTAATCCTCTTATTCACCATGCAGCAGCAGCCGGCTGGAGGCTTCACAGTTCTCTTCATAGGCTACACACACAAGGTTGGCGGGCCACTCTGTTGTATAAACACACTGAGATGGTTGTGGTGTCTTTGTGTCTCTCTCTCTCTCTCTCTGTCTCTCTCCAACTGAGTTACTGAGTTGTAAGCTCGGTAAGCTCAGGATTATTTATACTGAGGAGAGTTTTAACATTAACGTATCTCCCCTTACTGGACCAAAATGATTCTGTCCCTGTCTTAAGTTGCAGCAATGCAAAACCCTGTCTCTGATGTTGAGCGTGTCAAGATAACGACTCATTATCACTGAATGGACATTGAAACAGAGAAAGCAAACTCATGAGAAAATCACTCTTAATGTAGGAGAGCATCCTTTTGTTCAGCTGAGTTGTTTTAAATGCACCAGAGAAATGCAGGAGTCGGTCTGCCATATCGTTACTGATAGTCACCTCACCCCCATCCTTCACTCTGACCGCCTGTGTGTGCTCAATACCATGCTTCATATTTCACGGGCACTATACAACACTGTCCCTCCACTACTGTTCCACCCGAGTTCCACCTGAGTCATTACACTCAGCAAGCACCCCATGAGTTATACCACCTGCCCTTGATTAGGGAAATTAGGGGATTGTCTAGTCAAATGTTTAAATTTAACACAACGTTCCACAGTCAATGTTTTTTGAGGGCTTTCAATTTTGTTATTAATGATATTTTTCAATTTCTTTTTGATATTCATGAAATTTGCAGCAGCTTCTGGTCATTATGGTAGAATGAAAGAAAATATAAACGCAATATTGAACAATTACCACCATACATGTCAACTGCGTGGACTCTAAATTAAGACAAGTGCTCTCTTAGCGGATGTTAATACATTGGTTTACATGATTGGAGAGAAACAAGCTTTTAGTGCTCATGGAAAATTTCTGGAATCTTTTATATCAGCTCATGAAACATGGGTTCAACACTTATTGCATTCACTTTTTGTTGAGTATTTTTTTAAGCTTGGTTAAATAATTGTCTAATTGTATTAAAAAGCAATATATTTGCACAATTTCATTTCTATACCGAGATGACTGATATGATTTGTTTCTATAAAGGAAATACATTTTGATCTTCAGCTCCTTAATCAATGGCGTAGTGTAACATTTTAAGACAGTTTCTCATCTAAACAAAAACCCAAGGTATTTGAATATGTTCTACGATGGAAACGTTGAACCATATCATTTGGGACCTAGAAAATAGGATATCATTTGTTTTATTTAAATTTGGTTCTAAGGCCACCTAATCTAAGATCCACAAGTACATTTTGTAGGTATTGGAAATCAGACTGTGTAATGTACAAAAGCTTGTACAAGAGAGAAAACAGCCACGTATTGTACTGTGTCAACTGACAGTTAGAGTTACAGAATTAATATAGAGAGTAAACAGAATAGGACCCAAAATTGAACCTTGGGGAACTCACTTTTTGAACATCAAACATCAAAAGCCAATATAATAGGATTTTTCATCTAAAGCTTTGGCAATGTAATTTACGACCATTGTACTGAATTAGTAATATGCCCAAGTCTAACACCATACTGATATATGTTAAGAATGCAGCAGTATACTTACCAATGACTCCAGAATGTTAGCAAGACAAGGCAAGACAATAATTGTCAAGATCACTAGTATTGCCATGCTCATGTAGTGGCATTAAATGGGTGGTTTTCCATAGTTTAAAATTGCTGTTAGATAAAAAAAATGCTTTAGAATTCCAGAAATGATTGGGGTAGCAGTAACCAACAGTACTGGATTAAAAATGTGCCCCCCTCCAGTATTAATAACTTGTAAAGCATTAAGGACCTCTTCTGTGTATTGTTTCAGATAAAGCTTTTGAGGTAGGCATGGACATTTTATAGAGAGCAGCAAAATAGTTTTTTACTCTACATTAGATTTACATAACACAATTTCAGTTGAAATGATGTACAGGTTACTGTCAGAAAAAACCCTCCCATTTCTTTTCTGGGCAATGTGGACCAGGGTTTCAGCAACAGGTCTGGACAACTGAATGCCCTGGAGCCTTACTCTCTTTATGCTGCGGTTTCAACTAGATCCCAAGACAGGGTTAGGGTCACATGCTTCCAAGGATGGAGGGGCGGGCCAGCAATGCAAACTGGGTCAACTAGTTATAGTTGAGACAAGTTTTCCGACCTGCTTTCCAGCTGTGATCAAAGGCACAGGAAGCATTTGTTAATTGACCAATGAGAAACAACATGGTGATGAACCGATAAGTACACTTGAATATTGTCCAGCCAAAGGTTTTGAAAAAGAATTTTTTCACCCCAGTACCTTCTGCAAAGATAATTGCTTGCTAAGGGTAGCAGCTCTGTCCTGTAATCATTTACCAAAAGTACAGAAACTGAAAGGACAGTTTCTGCAACGAAATTCTTCATATACCTAATTTTAAGGAATTGACGGAAAGTAAATGTAACTTTTGCAGTGCTTGATATGCTGGCAACATTCTCTGATTAAAGGCTTCCTGGTGATCAAATCAAATCAACTGGTACGATGCCCAGACGACAGTGTCATGCAAATCCGTAAGGTTAAACGTGTAGTGGGATCAAGTACCTCCAGAAGAATTCCAAGAAATTATAAAAAGCTATAAATAAATTAACTGTAGAAGTCCATTCACATAACATTGCTGTGAAAAATTCAAACCTGGTGTCAGAGGCTATGACAATCTCCCCAGTGAAATGAAAACCTCTAACGAAATAGAACTTGAAGCCAGGATCAAGCCATCATGGAGACCACTTGACAGGAGTGCGGCTCAGTAACTACCCATCTGGATGTTTATCTCTCAGTTACACCTCAAAGCCAATAGCTACATGAGATGGTAGCAATGAACGACAATTACACAATGAAATCTTTTCATATTGTCAAATAGTTTCTCGCTTGCATTTTGTGAAAGTTAGATCTTCTTCAAGACAATTGCAGTTTCCATTCCTTCCATTCCTAAACAGATTTCAATGGTTAATGTTGGGCCTCAAGGAGTTAAACACCCCAGACCGTCACATTAAGAAAGTGTACGGGGTCCGCTTGCAGTCACAGGTGCACTGATCCGTATACAGGAAAGTACTGCCATTCATGTTCCAGGACAATCAGCGCACCGAGCATGTGGAAGATGAGCCTAGTCGGTAATCCACTGTTGATACTAAATAGGCAGATACATGATACCTTTGACCGCACGCACGCACACACATGCACACACACACACAGTAATTAAATCACACCTATTGAAGGAACAGGGGCTGAAAAGATGAAATACTTTGTTTACACTAGAGTATCCATTTCCCTCTTGAAGTAATGGGACCTAATTTAAAAGGCACTTTTAAGTCCCTCACAGAGAGAACGCTGGAAGGAATGACTGCTCTTCTGGTGTCACGGGGAAAGTTAGATCTAGACAGACATGGTGTTTTTTATCTAGAAAGCGTATGATACACAAATCTGTACGTAAACTGTAAGTGAGATGAATTCCATGCAACATATGGGATTTATCAATATGAACGTTTGCTTGAGAATATTCGTAAATTTACGCTTTAGGCCCTGACTATGAACTCACAGTGCTAATTGGTGGAAAAAGGCAATTGCTTCTAAAAACTAAATCCACTGGTTGTGGAAAGTATTTTAGAAATGTGAAAATTTCTTTTTCTCGAAGACATTTAAAAATATATATATTTCATACCCTGACCTTTTGAGGGAGATAGGCTAAAATAACCAAAAAGGGCTCAGTGGATACATGCTGGCAGCGGAACAGACGTTGGGCACCACAGGCCCGTGGGCTTCCTCATGACTGTCGGGTTCACGTTACGCAGACAGATGATGCATGTCCGTCTGAGAGAATGATGCATCTCACACAGAGAGAATGGGTGCACTGGGGACCAGATTCCAGGTGTGGGCGCTCGTCATGACTTGTCCATTCTGCAGGACCACAACGGTGGCATTTTGATAGACTAAAGGATGGGAGGCCTATTGGCAGTTATTGAATACTTAGTTAAACAGCCTGTTTTCAGTGGTAAAAACACGGTCTTAACTGTATTCTCTTCTGCAAAGTATTTTAGTAGTCCAGCTGAAACAGAACAAGCAAAATATGTTGTGATGGCATGCATTCAATGTCACATTATAGCACCTACACTACTTAAATATATATTTAATAAGGAAAAATGCTTTATTAGATTTATGGTAGTTGATCGTTTTTAATAGGGAAATAGTAAACACCAAAAATCTGTGTATGCTGATATTTCTTTCAGGTCAGCAAAGTTGAAGAGAGGAGGATATGAAGCCCTTGTAGTGCCATTCTTGTGTTGGAAGGAGATTGTTGGCTAACAGTTTGTTATAAGGGGATGTGTTGTATGAGCAAACTTACAGCCCTTGCTGACCATACTGTTAAACCGGACGGTGGGTAGGGAGTCTTTGAGTGGCAGGGTAACCTAGTGCTTGAGAGTGTTGGGCCGGTAAACAAAGGCTGCTTGTTCTAATTCCTGTGCCACTAAAGTGACTCAGAAAAAGTCAGCTAAACCTAATAGCCCTGTGTCTAACTTAGCTGGTAAACTCAAGGAAAATAAAAACTGAAGAAAAATCTAAAGTAAACCAACAGTAAGTCCAATGATGGTAGAGACACCACCTAATTGAGATGTGAATTAGGAACAAGGGACAGATTTGACACGTTCTTTTACGATTTCTAAATATTCATTTGAGACACCATGGTTCTTTTGACAGTTGGTATGATGGCATCAATGGTCCATTTAAAGACCCAGTCAGTAAAGCACAAAACAAATGCTGTTCAGAAGCATTCTTCCAACTTCCCAGGCACTTCTGAAGATTGGGTGAAGTATACTTTTGTTGTCATGAACTGTGCATCCTTGTCTTGAGAGAGGGACACTTTCCCCTTTGTACTCGGGATACATGCATCCAGGATTAGACTGGCAAATGTTATCCAAAGCAAACATAAAAGCAGCCCAGCACACCATGAGGACCCATCCCTTTCAACAGTTATATCCAGAAAAAAGCAGGTCAGAGGAAAAAAAGCTTATTTCATTCACCAGCTAGTAGTCTTTTGTAGGTACCCAAGTATGTAGTAAGGTTGTTAAAAGGTACAATATGTTTGTATTAGGTTTCCCAGTTAATCCACTCTCTTTTTAAATTATTTTCTCCCGCTTACAATCAGCATGTTTTGTGCGTGTTAACAATGTTCCCAAACAATGGTCCCAAAGTTGCTCTGTGCATATCCCTTTTAATTTACAACCCCTGTTTCAACGTGGGCATATATGTTTTGAGAATCAATAACATTTCTCAGTTTCAACATTTGATGTGATGTGGTTTGAGGGATTTGCACATCATTGCATTCTGTTTTTCTTTACATTTTACAGTGTCCTAACTTTTTTGGAATGGGGTTGTACATACACTGCTCAACAAAATCAAGGGAACACGTAATCATCACAGTATAACACCGAGTCAGTTAAACTTTACGGCTATCTATCGGCCCAGTAAGGAAGCATAGGTGATTGTGAATCAGTGTCACCGGTTTTGGTGCAAATGAAAGTGATAACAGGTGCACTGGAGAGGCAACAGCAAGACCACCCAAAAGGGAATGGTTTGGCAGGTGGTGGCCACAGACAATTGCTTTCTCCTTCCTGATATATTCTTCTCTAGTTTAGCATTTTGCTAGTGTCCTTGTCACTACTGGTAGCATGAGGTGGTACCTGCAGCCCACTCATGTTGCGCAGGTAGTCCAGCTACTCCAGGATAACACATCCATATGTGCTGTTGCAAGAAGGTCTGCCTTGTCTCCCTATACAATCTCAAGAGCAAGGAGAAGATACCAGGAGACAGGCCATTGCAGGAGGAGAGCTGGAGAGGGCAGTAGAAGGGCATCAACCCAGCAGCAGGACCGCTATCCACTTCTTTGTACAAGGTGGAACAGGATGAGCATTGACAAAGCCCTACAAAATGACCAAGGGGGCTACTGTTGGGCATGTTTCTTATCAAACTGTCAGAGACTGATTCCATGAGGGTGGCATGAGGGCCCGACGTCCTCTAGTGGGACCTGAGCTCACAGCACCGCACCATGCAGCTCGATTGGCATTCACCCGAAAACACCAGAATTGGCAGGTCCGTTCTCTTCACAGATAAGAGCAGGTTCACACTGACCACATTTCAGACCTTTTTAGCCAGCACTCTTCCTCAAGGACCCTTAGAACGCACACAAGCAGTTTGTTGAACGATCAACAGCCACGTTTGAAGTTTAAAGGAGATCCAGATGTTTCTGCTGCTGCTCCAAAGTTGTGGATACATTAGGTCCTCTACTAGTTCCAACATAAGACCTATCTTTTTTCTTTAGCATTTGAGTCTGCAAATGCTTAGGAAGTTCTGTTTATGTTTTTCATGTCCTATAAATATGTTTAGTTGGCAATATGTTTTGACTGTACAGCACTTTGGTCAACATAAGTTGTTTTTAAATGTGCTTTATAAATACCTTTGGCTTGACTTGACATGTGAAAGTCTGGAGATGCCGTGGTGAACATTAAGCTGCCAGCAACGTCATCCAGCATGACCGGCTTGGCAGTGGGTCAGTGATGGCCAGGGAGGCATATCCCTGAGGGTCCCACAGACCTCCACATGCTGGCCACAGACACCCTGCCTGGTTGGAGTGCTACAGGCATGTGGAGGCCATACACACTACTGACTCACATGAGGTGCCGTGAAAGAAATTCACACAATTTGGAACAGCCTGCAATTTCCAATTGTTTACTTTGATTTTGGTGTGAGTTTCAATCCAGCCCTCAATCAGTTGGAGATGTTAGTTTCCATTGACTGTTGTTTTGTTCACAATGTACAGTAAAGATTTTGTTCTTGAATGTATTTCGTTCGAGACCCGATGTGTGTTGGAAGTGTCTCCTTCAGCAGTGTACTTTCTCCAAATTGTTGAACTCTAGTTCTTAGACATGTAACACTGATTTCAGTCACCTATCAAAAGCATTTGATGTGAAGGGATTTCCCTATGGTTTGTTGATCTACAGTAGGTGTGCTAATGAGGCCTTTTGGTTCTGTCGATAACTCTTCCGTAATGACCTGGACGTGTGGCCCTCAGTGTTCTGTCATTGATTCATTATCCAAGCTGGAATAGTATAGGGTATTATCAACAGGTAATCATTCTGCCACACAGGTTCCAATTAAAACAAATGGAGAACTGTTGGCTGGTGAGGTGTGGTATTTGGAGATGCTGTTTTTGGAGACAGGAATAATAACTTTTTATTCTTTAACTGGAGCAGGTCTCTTCACACAGAACACAACAGATTGTACATGCTGTGACTGAGCTTATTTTGCATTGAATGAGAGATCCTTTGTGTTGCACTGCATATACTTGTACATAATTAAGCATAAAAAAAGTCATAGACAATGTTGATTTTTTATGATCTTTTGTCAGACACTTCGATCTCTTGAACGTATGGTGAATTATTAGTTCCGTAAAAAAGAAAACGCAAACAAAATCGAATCTCCATATTTTGATCAAGAGGCGATGCAAATATTTAATCATTCTGGTGCCTGATGGGAATAAACCTGGCTGGCATGACATTTTGATCATAAACAGATCTGTTTTCAAGAAGCAATTTTCTTTCTGTTACAGCTCAGCTGGTTGAAGGATACGGATACCGAGCCCAGCGCAAATTCTCTGATGACATCGACTGGTCCTATGCGGGTGAGTGCACTGCCAAGTAGCCGGAGTTTGTGTTACATTTACAAAGCCTGTCTCAACGAGATACAACAGAATACATTGAAGTGAAGTGATGCGTTATAATACCAAAAAGCTCTTGGCGGATCACCTTGTAGATGGAATTGGTGAATCCACAGGTGGTCTGCAGTGAAGTTACATTCTGGATAAAGAGGCGTCTTTGATGTCTGTTGAACTCCCATTCTGTGTCCTCAAAGCCTCAGAAAGCTCCTCTTATGGTTTGTGTGTATGTGTGTGTGTGTGCGTGTGTGTGCCGATGCAGTGAGTAATTTAAAAGGAGAGTGCTTCAATTTGATTACTGGAAGCAACAGGCTAATGTTGAAGCTAGTAGGAATATATAAAGGGGATACTCACCCTCTGCATAACAATACATTACATAACATTTCAGATGTTCACTGTCATGGTCAAGTCTGTGCATGTGCCAAAATATCAGTAGAGATGAACTTGTCTTAATCTGTTCGACTCCTCTCACAGAGCTGTTATGGTGTTCACTTACCCTGTCAGACTAGCATGGTCTTGCCTTGTGGGGAAAATGAAGCAGCCTCCAGTCACAAAGCTCGTTCACCTCTCCCTTTTTACTGTGAAATAAGGATTTTCTCATAAATGGCCCCTCCTGACATCTCCATATCAGTGTGTTTGTCATAGAACGTAAAAGACTGTGTGTGTATTAGTTCATGAGTGTCCAGGGATGTATATGTGTATATGTAGTATATGTCACCTCAGAACATATAGAATTGGTCCCCACTAGGTTTATAAGCAAGCCACCACTGGATTTCCAGCTTTGGGGTTGGATTTAGTGAGAACCCTGGGCATAGTTTTACAATCAGGGGGACTTTTACGCATTATGGGTTCGGCATTGGGGCTGGGTTAATTTTAGACATAAAAGTTATGTTAGTGAGGTTAAGGTGAGGGTTGAAGCTAAGTTTAGGTCTAAAGGCTAAAATACAATGCATTGTCCATAAAAATGTAAAAAATGTGTTAAATAGTGTAGTGGTTTATGATGCAGACCTACAGACTATAGGTCCCGTTTTCAGATCCCGTTACAGGCAAAGTGAAGAATGCATTATGAATTATTTCCGTATAAATGAAAGAAGGAAGTTAGTAGGTACTTGTAAGCCCATTACTGGCTAATAAGCTGTTAAAACGGCCAGTGGCAATAGCCATACACAATATTTGTGGTGGAGGTGAACGTATAAAGAAACGTTAGTCAGTTTAACACAATGTTCAATGGGTTCTGACTGATGAAATGTGTAATGTGGTGGCAAAGTGGTTAAAGACGGTGCCTCTCACGTGGAAGACCAGAGTTTGAATCTACTGAAAGAAACAACATTTATGAATTTTATTTGTGGGACACAATTTATAAAGGCCTCTATTAAAAAAGAAACATTTAAGTTGATGCAGTTGTTACCATAATGTGATTACCCATGTCAGTGACACTGTAAATACTTTCTCACTCAACTGGCTGTCATACGTTAATGAAGGCTTATTGCCAATATAATAATGTTGCTTATTGACAACAATATGTTTTATTGTATGTGAGCTTGTAGTGAAACAAAGCCATTTAGGGACAGCTGCAATAGCCTAAAGGGAATTCCTTATGCAACACTTCCAAATGATTTTAGCTTGACTGGTTTGGCAGATTTACCTTTTTAAATAACCATACTAACCTTGGCATTAACAGGGAGTTAGAACAGTCATAACTTGCAAAATCTTTCCTAACCTTTTCCTACTCTGTCCGGGTTATAGGCTACAGTTTGTTGATATATAGGCTATATGTGTGCAGTATTTTAAGATTAATAATCAGTATCACTAACAAAGAGCTGGTGATATATTTGTCTTTAATATTATTTAATGTTATTTGAAAATGTATGGCATACCATCATAGAAGACGGTAGAGCAGGAGCAGACCTAACCTATTGCTGTGGTGTGTGATTGTCAAGAAAAGCTAATTGTGTACCAGGATAACTAAAGAAAACCTCTGCTTTTGCTTCACAGATTTTTGCAGCTGTTCATCTCCTTACGTTTCTAGTTTAGTACACCAAAAAACGTTTGGTCTCTGGTGTACTTTCATCGTAAGGAATATGATAACCTTGATTTCTGGGTCAAGATTTGTTCCCCTGGTCCCCACGAGGATAGAAAAACATGTGTATGTGCATGTTTGTGTGTGTGTGACAACTTGTACGTGGGTGTGTGCAGCAGACATCTAAAGAATAGGCTTTTTACAGGATTGTGGCTTTGGCAATCCTTATTTTTCCAAACTGGCTACAGTACAGGTTGTAACGACTAGCTTGGTTTCATGAATATCTTATGAAACATGGATGCCAAATAGAGCAGGGAATTAATGACCTGTTTGAAATTATAATTTGAGAAAACAATGTTTTCTATCAGTCTTCTACGGAAGACCATCTGAAGGTGATCCAGTTTTCAACCATGGTCTCATTTTGGGAAGTGTTTTTTTCATCTTTATCAATTATAAGACTTTTGTCAGAGTGGGTGGGTATTGTATTGAACAGTTTGAACCAGGAAATGGCTTGATTATCATTAAGGGGCCATTTTTGGCCTTGTTCTATGACCAATTGATATGTGAAAACACCGGCCATTCTTAAACTGAAATATCTTTAATGAATAAGTAGGCATTATTGTTTATGCTTAATTTGTTGTAATAATGATAACAATAATACTAATTATTATTAATATATTTTTTATTTGGCTATAGTGCTTTTCAAAATGAACAAGAAGCTCACGGGTTGCCTTAAAAACATTTTCAGGTAGGGAAATGACAGGAAGATTTACCCTGAAGTTCAAGTCAAAATTACATTTAAGTAATTTAGCATGCCCTATTATCCAGAGCAACACACAGTAGTGTGTTTTATTTTTCATATAAGGCCCAACATGGGAATCAAACCCTCAACACTGCCGTTGAAGGTACCATGCTCCACTAACTGAGCTACATATGACCTGAGGAAAATACTGTAAAGGTCAAGTTCCGTTCATCCTATTCATGCCCTAAATCTCCTTTTAGTTACTGGGACAGCCTAATTTACACTGACACATTATCAACGAGGTGTGCAAACACATACGCACACACCTTTTTCAAAACCAGGGAATCTTCTGGAGGGACTCTGCCTTTTTTATTCAGCTATTAAAGAATTCCCTGGTGGTGAGAGAATTCCCTGTGTTAGGCTCTGAGACCCATATTTGGAAAGTAGGGCACATTGAGCTCTTGGTTTAGAGCTGCTGTTTAGCCTAGCAGGGTTTTTCTGATCTGTTTTAGATGAGACATGACATGGTTTATAACTGACTAGCTAATAGTGGTGGGGCAAGAAATCAATGCATATACTTTTCCACTTTGACGTTCAGTATGGATTTGTAAAAAATAAATGAATATGGTAGCATGAGCATGATCTATGCCTGTGCCAATACAATGTTCTGTTTCATCCTATAACTTGTTCTCCACCTTCTTATTAATTAAATGACAAGTCAACGTGTTTTCAGAATGTGTTTGGAACTTGAAATCACTGTAAGATCACACAGTATCAGCAAACTATGGAGCCCTTGTATGATATTTGTATGATTTATTTTTGTAGAACATGCTTGTTTCCCTGAACAAGAAACCAGGCAAGCCTAGTTCAGCCAGCCCGCAATAGAAAGTGTTGCCCTCTCAAGATTTGAACCTGGGTCGCCCACATAAGAGGCTGTATCATTAAGCACTACACCACAGAGCTGTATACTTATTGGCACTTGTGTCTACCCTGAACAACAAAATACCCTGAACAACAAATCTTTGGCCACTGGCTATTCCAACAGTTAACTGGCCAATTATACTGATACAGTTAAACTGACCAACATTTCTTACTATGTTTACCTCCACCCCAAATAGCATCTATGAATTGTATTTGCTTTTGCCAGTCGCCGTTTTAACAGCTTATTAGCCAGTAATAGGCTTTACCAGTATCTACTTACTTATTGGAATAGTCAAGAATTGAGCAATTGCTTGTGAGTCTGACAAAGTTATTTCATTTCATGGCATAACTACATACTATTTTCTTTCATTTGTGAATGACATTGATACTATCAATAAAGGTGATGATAACTAACTTTTTCATCAAGCGAAAAGACGAGAGAATCGTGAAATGTACCATAAATAGTCACAATACTGTATAACATAGTTTTATTGCGTCCCATAAATAAAATGAATAAAAGTTGGTGCTCTCAATAGATTCCAACTTAGGTCTTCCATGTGAGAGGCACTGTTATCAAACACTACGCCACAGCATTACACCGTTCAGTAGTTGCTAGACAACATTGAGCATTGTGTTAAACAGACTAACTTTCTTATAAAAATGTCCTCCATCATAGCATCCATGAACTGTATGGTTTTTGCCACTGTCCTTTTTAACCCTTTATTGGCCAGTAATAGGCTTATTAGTATCTACTATCTTCCTAGGAATATTCAGAAGAATTTAGCAATTGTGTACTCAACAATCCACCAGAAACAGTCGCAATATACCCGTAAACTGTTTAATTCAGACTTGCCCTAATGTAGACACTCTATACTGTAGTAGCCAAAAACGAATTTGACTTTATGGTCTGTAGTAACCAAAAACAAATAAGACTTGATGGTTCATAGTAGCCAAGACTGTATTTCTCTTCCATTTATTGTCTTTGATTGTGCTGAACTACTGTTCTATCAGAGGTTTGGAGCAGTCAGCATGTCCTGCTAAACAGAAGCATCATCTGGTTTGAAAATGTACTGAATATGTATTGTGACCCTGAGGCAGTAGCACTGTCATCTACTGGTGTCTTTCATTTCCTTCTTCCTCTGTTTTTCACCAACAAAAAGATTCTTTCTCTGACTTTTCAACTGAGTCTTTCCTTCTCTATGTTCTCTATTTCCTTTCTTTTTTCCGCTGTTTCTCCTCCTGTCTCTCTCTGGATTTCTCTTTTCTTCTCTCCATCTCTTTCTTCCTCTGTATTTTTCCGCTCTTCCCCTGTCTTTGTCTCACTCACCCCCCTTCCTCTCGCTCTCTGAAAAATCCTTGTTTTTTAAAACCATGTTACTGTGTGCTCATTGCCAAAGCATACTTTAATGATAATCAAGGTTTTCAATTAATATAACAATAATCAAGAGAATAATATTAAATCAAACATTCAATATAAAGTAAAAAAAACAATGGCCTAAGACATGTATGTTATTCTGTCAGACACTGGGCATGGTTCTCCATTCCCAGTGGGTAACACCTCAACCCATTCACTCTAACTGTGGGTATGACTTCTGTTTAGCCAGTTACCTGTAGCATTTGATTGTGGTGGTTGCTTCCTGGATTTATGTTGAATTAGTAAATGTTTGTTGTTGGTATTCAGGCTTCTCTTGTTCTTAGCATCATTTCCAATCGAGAGTTTGCCATGAAATTCTACGTTTGAAAGTGAGTGGTTTGGATGACATGGCGCACATATCAGCACATACTGTACGTGGCACGGTACATAATTGACAGGGTCAAGCTTTTGGCTCAATATCCCCACTTTTACAACTAGTTACAATCAAACATCCTGGAATGAATATATATAAAATGGGCCAATTTTAATATAGTTATGTGATAATTTTGTCAATACGTATGGAGAACAATCCTGTTTACCAAACATTATCAAATTATTTTTGGAAGTAGGTGAAGCAAGTGTAAATTTTTGTCTTGATTTGGTGGACAGTTATCAAGAGTGAGGGCATAGATTGTTAGCTACTTGTGATTTGTTGTTTGATGTTTTGGTATGAATCCAATTTTTAAGATATTGTTCATCCTCCATCTCTCTCTCACTGTTGGTCTCTCTTTTCTCTCTCTTTCCCTCCCCCTCTCTCTCTCTTCATCTCCCACCTTCGAACTCTAACCCTCTCATACCCTCTCTCTCTCCCTTTCTCTCTCCCTCTGTCTGTCTCTATATCTCTCTCATCCTTTTTCCTTTAATGTCTTTCCCATACCGCCCCTCTAGTTTCAGTCACAACAAACAGAATCTGGGTGACACAGAGAACACTGGAACAACCACAAGGGCATTACGGGTCTTGGGTACAGACAAGTGGGCAGAGACAGACGGATGGGGGAAACCCCTAACACGTCCCCCCTCCCCTTTTCTAACATAGTGTCCTGGAGGACCTCCTCGTCTAATAGACTTATTGCATATCTACGGAAACTGAAGAGCTTCTATACATTTATGTTGTAATTTATTTTGTAAATGGAGAGGCAGTAGAGTTAAATGTTCTGAAAAACATGTTCAGCACTCCTCAAAATTTAACCTAACTCTAAAGGACAAACCTTTACCAGATAATTCTAACCCCTAAACCAAACCCTAAAACCTCCCAACCCTTATTCTAACCTTGACACCAGTTGCACATTTTCCCAATAGTCTCAACTTTATTTCATGTATGTTTACTTTGTGTGCAATACTTTTGGGGGAGAACAATAAGCTAATTAGCTAAAGCCATTTCCCCCATGGGAATCAGTGTAATGGCCCCACATGGTAATATTTTCCTTGTTTTACTATCTTTGTTGGGTTTGAGACCTGATTAGTGTTTCTGGAGGACAGACAACCACACACACACCGCGCTCAATTAATTTTGCATTACATGTTTAGTCACAACATTGTTGATATCTGGGTTGTGAATCACTGTGATATGCTTCTGTTCAAGCACAATATTAGAGGTCTCCGTGTTGTGAGCCCTCATAGCCATATGACTGGGGTGATTTGGGATGCTTGCTTTTCATAATGCAGGTGAGTGGTCCAGGTTTATGGTAATAATGCAATTGGACATTGTGTTGGAAATTGGGTTGCTTTTAGGTTTAAACCAGTGGTGCCCTGATCTAAAAGATCCCCTGATCAGAAACATGCCGGCGGAAGTTTTAGATCTCTCCCTGTTTTACACAAACAAAGATTATTAAGGTTAGGGATCGGGAACATGGACGTCCCCACAGGGATAGAAAAACAAACGTGTGTGTGTGTGTGTGTGTGTGTGTGTGTGTGTGTGTGTGTGTTTGTGTATGTGGGGGGGAATAAGTGGTTAGCATTTTGTTCAGCAATAATCTGTCTTATCCCCAAAAACACCCACAAAACTCTGGGAAAGATCTTCATGTGGATGCATCAAACAAAGAGCTCATTATCACTGCTACCTCAACGGTCGCTTCCCTCTGAAGGTGAAGAACAGTAGCCTAACCTTTCACACAGCTGCCCACGCCAGACAGGGTATCAAGATGTTGCATCATATCCTCTCCGCTTCTCTGTGTGAAGCCATTGACATGCTAATGGTTGACCCAGAACCCAGTGGCCCCATTCAGCCTCATTATCATCTGCTTCAGATAGTTCTACAGAGTAAAATTTGTAGAAAAGGAAATTGTGACTACTGTGGTATTAGTATTGATTGTGGCAGATTTAAATATTTAAACAGACAGTACTGCAATTGTAACCCTGGCGAAGGTCCCTAGTTTGGTTAAATTGTGGCCTGTCTTTTTTTTTTTTACAAATTTTGATGCTGCACATATTGGTTTAATCATGACGCATGTATTGGTAGAAGCAGTGATGGTAGTTGTATTGGTATTGGTAGAAGCAGTGATGGTGGTTGTAGTACTATTAGTAGAAGCAGTGATAGTTGATGTAGTAGTATTGGTAGAAGCAGTGATGGTAGTTGTAGTAGTATTGGTAGAAGCAGTGATGGTAGTTGTAGTACTATTGGTAGAAGCAGTAGTGGTAGTTGTATTAGTATTGGTAGAAGCAGTGATGGTAGTTGTAGTAGTATTGGTAGAAGCAGTGATGTAATTGTAGTAGTATTTGTAGAAGCAGTGATGGTAATTGTAGTTGTATTGGTAGAAGCAGTGATGGTAGTTGTATTGGTATTGGTATTGGTAGAAGCAGTGATGGTGGTTGTAGTACTATTAGTAGAAGCAGTGATAGTTGATGTAGTAGTATTGGTAGAAGCAGTGATGGTAGTTGTAGTAGTATTGGTAGAAGCAGTGATGGTAGTTGTAGTACTATTGGTAGAAGCAGTAGTGGTAGTTGTATTAGTATTGGTAGAAGCAGTGATGTAATTGTAGTAGTATTTGTAGAAGCAGTGATGGTAATTGTAGTTGTATTGGTAGAAGCAGTGATGGTAGTTGTATTAGTATTGGTAGAAGCAGTAATGGTAGTTGTAGTAGTATTGGTAGAAGCAGTGATAGTAGTTGTAGAAGCAGTGATGGTAGTTGTAGTAGTATTGGTAGAAGCAGTGATGGTGGTTGTAGTACTATTAGTAGAAGCAGTGATAGTAGATGTAGTAGTATTGGTAGAAGCAGTGATGGTAGTTGTAGTAGTATTGGTAGAAGCAGTGATGGTAGTTGTAGAAGCAGTGATGGTAGTTGTAGTAATATTGGTAGAAGCAGTGATGGTAGTTGTAGAAGCAGTGATGGTAGTTGTAGTAATATTGGTAGAAGCAGTGATGGTAGTTGTAGAAGCAGTGATGGTAGTTGTAGTAGTTTTGGTAATAGCAGCAGCGGCAAGCAATTCTTGGATCCTGTTAGTTAATTCTGTGTGCAGTATGTTTACATGCTCAGAGAATGAAGCCTTCAACACAGCAAGGAAGGGCCGGTGACGATCACCTGTAATCTGAGCAATGCATGCCACATCTATCCGGGAGAAGCTTCAAAGGAAGTCAAATAAACAATATCGGTGTATGGGTGAGCATGGTGTGTTTCTATTAGCCTTTGAGGTGGTCATATTGTGTCAGAAATGCTATAGGTGTTGGTCAAAGTAGAAACCGACTGTCAACCTGGCATGATAGGATAGGTTTGTTTACGGGAGAAGCAATTAAACAAAACGCAGGAAGGTGCTTAAAGCCAATTGAATGATACTGCCAGCCTCTGAGATATATTCTGCCAGTCACTAACTCCAATTAAGCAAAAACAGTCAGACTGTCTGACACATTGGCATTCCATTAAATTAGTATATTCATTTAGTACAGACTTGTCAGTTTTATGTAAATCACCTCTAGCCCTTTCTCCTAAAAAAGTATTTCCATCTAGAAAAGTGTGGAATGGACTTAAACCTACTACCCCCAAAAAGTGAATCAGCCATTATTGCTGGGTTGAAGCAAAAATGTGAAACCCTCGGGGTCGTCCAGAAAGGGCTTAAGAAATAGTGTGGGTTGTAAACGTTACACCCTAGTGAAAGCCTCTCAAAGCGGACACAACTGAAAGTAATTTGCTAATTTGTCCCCCACAAGAGCACACCTGCAACCAGTTAGTCAGTGATTAGAGAGAAGGCTCAGTACACTTCCCTTTCCTTTTCCAAAAAGGCAAACAACACACATACACACACACACATTCTGTTTTTGGGATGGTTCAGGTAGCTGAACCCACCACCATGTTACACACAGTAAGTGGCTATGTCTCCACTGTGCTTAAAAACACATCTTCTCCCCTCCACAGGGACTCTAAACCAAAATAACTGGGCCAAGAAGTACCCATCTTGCAACAACGCCAAACAGTCGCCAATCAACATCGAGGAGGAGCTGGCACAGGTCAAAGTTCAGTTCCAGAAGCTTAATTTCGAGGGCTGGGAGGAGGAGACATCTAATAGGTCCACCATCAAGAATGACGGCAAGACAGGTGTGAGCTCTCAGGTCGCCAGAAGTCACACAGTAAAACCAGCCTGACAGCAGCTAGTGATGAAATTCTATCTGCCATCAGCCATTCAGTCAGTGTCTCTGAGCCTGGTTGTTTGACTCCTTATACCACAGCCTCGTAGTAAGAGGAGGTACAAAGGGAGCAGGGGACATACAACGCAACAACGCCTGAGGAGAACTGGCCAACATACCACACCTCAGGGCTGTTCTTATGTACGATACAATGCAGAGTTCCTGGGCGCAGCTTGTAAAGTATATTGGCCATGTATACGACAGACCCCTGAAATATTTATCGCTTTATTAAATCTGTTACCAATGTAATTATAACAGTAACATATCTTTTTGTTAGACCCGTGGGATATGGTATCATATGCCTCGGCTTTCAGCTAGTCAGCATTCAGGGCTCAAACCAGTCGGTTTTTAATGATATGACATTGTTATGGTGTATTTGGCCCTTTAAAAGCTGAGGGATACAGTTACTGAGTTTTGGTGGGAAAATGGATGATGGTATTGTTCCCTGTGTGGGTATAAAATTGACATGAGCTATAATACAGTGTATGCATGCATGTATATTTGTGTGTGTATGTGCTTGTGCGTGCACATTTTTGTGTTTTCCATTTGCAAGCTTCAGGCTAAATCAATAAAGTGTGTGTGAATGAACAGTACAGTGACCTCCAGAAATATTTGTAACCCAGGTAAATATGAACAAAAAAGACTGTACATTTTTTATTATTATTGTTTTGCTTGATCTTACTACACAAAAAATATATATAAGACTAACCTATATAAAAAAAAATTATAATAAAAATTATTTTATAAAAAAGCATGCATGCCACAATTATTGGCACCCCTATGTTTGGTAGTTTTTGCAACATCCCAATAACAGGATAACAGTCTTCTATAATGTTTAATGAGGTGGATTTAAAACCTTTTTTTCCTACAGACACTCACCAGATCCTTCAGACTCTTCAGCTCACCTGCAGAATATTAATAGGATTTCAATCAGGAGGCTGTAATGGCCATTGCAAAACTTTGAGTCCATAGTTAATAAACCATTTTAGTGTGGATTTGGAGGTATCATCGAAGATCCAATAATGACCCAGTTTTAGCCTCCTGGTAGAAGTAGTCAGGTTTTGGCCTACGGTATGTCTACTGTATGTTGATGGTTGACGAAGGGAGTCTAGCCTGTCACCTCATTTGTTCCCCAGTGAAACAAGATGTCATGGAAGACCAGTTATAAGTTCTCAAAAACTTTTGATTAAAATGTTATATCAGAAGATAACTACATTTGATTTTGTTAATTAGATTTTAATGGGGTGCCAATCATTTCAAAGTATTATGTTCTTGAATAACATGTTAATTTCTTGTTTCCATTTTTTTATTAACTATTTTCCCTCAAAGGTTAGATTCATATAATTTTTTTGAATATAAGATCAAGCTGATAACAAAACAAATTTTCCCTGGCTTTTTTGTTTGTATTTACCTTGGTAGCCAATAATACTGGAAGGCACTGTCAATGCATATGTGGGTTGGTTATTGAGTTCAGCTAACAGCCTGTTTGATCTGTCTGTGTGGGTGTAGTGGCAGTGATCCCAGACGGGGACTTCTATGTCAGTGGAGGGGGGCTGAGAGACCAATTTAAGGTGGGGAGAGTCACCTTTCACTGGGGACGCTGCAACGCATCCTCAGAGGGCTCCGAACACAGCCTTAATGGGGTGAAGTACCCCCTGGAGGTAAGACCTGCCACACAGCTATTGTAACCTTCCTGTGACCAAGTATAACCTTGTTCTACTTCCCTATGACAGAGTATAACCTCCCTATGATGGAGATGAATCCTCATTATAAACATCCTGGAGTCGCCTCGTCACTGTTGACATTGAGACTGGTGTTTTGCAGGTACTATTTAATGAAGCTGCCAGTTGAGGACCTGTGACTTGGAGTCTGTTTCTCAAACTAGACACTTAAGTTTTTGTCTTCTTGCTCAGTTGTGCAACGGGGCTTCCCACTCATCTTTCTATTCTGGTTAGACAGTTTGCGCTTTCTGTGAAGGGAGTTGGTAACAACCTTTTACGAGCTCTTTTGTTTCTTGGCAATTTCTCGAATGGAAAACCCTTCATTTTTCAGAACAAGAATAGATTGAATAGAAGTTTCAGAAAAGTTATTTGTTTCTGGCCACTTAGAGTCTGTCATCGAACCCACAATTCCTGATTCTCCAGATACTAAACTAGTCTAAAGAAGGTCAGCTAATGTTTCTTTAATCAGTTTTCTGCGGTGCTGACGTGATTGCAAAAGTGTTTTCTAATGTTCAGTTAGCATTTAAAAAAGATAAACTTGGATTAGCAAACACAACATACCAAATTAGGCCTGGCGATAATCAGCAAAAATCTGTTTTACGATAAATGGACCCAATTACTTCTAACAAAATATATATCAATAATGTATAATAAGCTGAGTACAATTGCACAATTGTGCCATATTCCAATGCAGTTTAGATATTCTTAACTTAATATAAACGGCTGTCCCTTGTCTCTGTCTCCAGATGCAGATCTACTGTTATGAAGCGCATCGCTTTGAGTCCTTAGACGACGCCATCAAGAATGGGGGCAGGATCACAGCTCTGGCTGTGCTAATTGAGGTGTGTGTGTGTTTTCAGGAAGGTAGAAACTGCAGTTACATTGGGATAAGTGATGTGTGTGTGTGTGTTTAGGTAGGTAGGGACTGTAGTTACATTGGGAGGAGTGGTGTTTGTGTGTGTGTTAGGTAGGGACTGTAGTTACATTGGGAGGAGTGGTGTTTGTGTGTGTGTTCAGGTAGGTAGGGACTGTAGTTACATTGGGAGGAGTGGTGTTTGTGTGTGTGTTCAGGTAGGTAGGGACTGTAGTTACATTGGGAGGAGTGGTGTTTGTGTGTGTTCAGGTAGGTAGGGACTGTAGTTACATTGGGAGGAGTGGTGTTTGTGTGTGTGTTCAGGTAGGTAGGGACTGTAGTTACATTGGGAGGAGTGGTGTTTGTGTGTGTTCAGGTAGGTAGGGACTGTAGTTACATTGGGAGGAGTGGTGTTTGTGTGTGTGTTCAGGTAGGTAGGGACTGTAATTACATTGGGAGGAGTGGTGTTTGTATGTATGTGTTTTCTAGCCAATGGAGAACTGCACACCTGTGCCACAATGGCCAGACATTAATGATCTGTGTAACTTGAGTGCAGCGTATATAAATATAGACTGACACACACTCCGCCACTGGCTGCCTGTGATACAGTTGTAAGAAACACCAGGTTTGACTTGGCGTCTTATTAGTCTGTGAAGGACAAATGACCAGTTACTGAGGGACACAGCACAGGGAAAGAAACTGTTCATGGGGGAATATCTGGTCATGGTTGACCTGTACTCCCAAATCAGTCCAACTCCCAAATCAGCCACCCACCAACATTCAATCTGAAGTGCTGAACATTCAATATGTCTGTGATATGTTCCACGTGTTACTATCAAACAATACATCTAGCTCTCTAGTACCCAAGGATATCATAAACCATGTTGTGTTCTGCCTGAGTAAACTATTTCTGAGTCTGTTGCCCATGTTGTGAATGCTTGCCGTTTTCACTCGGACCTATACGTTTCTAGACGTGACCAACTTTTTGATCCGCTAGCCTCTGTGGTGAGACTTTATACCAGAAGAAGTGATATTTGGGACTCTTGGATGTGTACCATTTGGCCTTCAAATATTCACGCTTCGGGTGAAGCGACTAGCCAGGTAGCGTTCTGCCCGGACATGGTGCGAAGGAGGTGTCATCTTCAAAATCTTTGAGTGTGTTTATGTTCAGGTATGCAGGCATTGTAGGTAGATTGTGAGGAGCGAATGCTCTTGGCAGGCCTTTCAGCTGCTGTTGACGCTGACATGAATGGAGCGACGGTGGTTCACCATGTACATGGTGGATCATTCTGCATCCGTACCAGGAAGTCTGTCTATAATCGATGATGGAGGACAATTTGGATGTACTTAACTAGTCCGAACATGTACCATTACTAATTAAACTGCCTAGCTGTAATTGGAAGGTTAGGATATAAGTATTTCATCACCAAGCACGTGTGTGTGTGATTAGATTAGATAAGCCCAAAGACATTAGGCTTCACTCCACTACTTGAAAGCAACGCAATAGTGAAAGTGATTATCTGGAACAGCCTCAGTCTGAGCAGGGTTAAAATCTCGAGCTCAGAGTCAACTCCGGAAAATCGTCTGCCCATTACCCAGGCATCACCGTCAGCTGTCGCTTAGCGTCGGCGTTTGAAACTGGAAAGAGTCTCTCCTTTTAAAGAAAGTTGAGATGCCTGACTAACCTGCTGCCATTCTACTTTACAGACGAGCATCGAAGAAAATGAAAACTACATGGCCATTATCGATGGAATCAACAGTGTCAGCCTATTCGGTATGTCAACCTGACATACAGTAGTAACCCAAACCATCACCCGATTCACATGTTCTGAGCAGAACTATCTACCCCTAGCTTGGGTTTTGTATTGATCATCATGTATCTACATGCCCTACTACTAAGGAAGTCTCAGCACCTTGGGCCAAACTGGTGTCCAGTCATTCAGAACACAGTGTAGTTAATGAATCTTAATGACACTGTAAGAATGTCATGTCAATGTCAATCTCTTTTTTTTAAATAGTTTGGTAACACCTTTGTAAAGAGAAGTCTAGGGAACGTTTTCCCAGCCACAGTCATTCACCCACTGCCTCGCCAATGTTTGTGTATACTCTCCCCTCATCCAGGTAAGAGTGGGACAGTGGGCCCGTTCTCTCTCCAGGGCCTCCTGCCCAATTCAACTGAGAAGTACTTCACCTACAACGGCTCCCTCACCACACCGCCCTGCACAGAGACCGTGGAGTGGATTGTCTTCAAGAATACGGTGGCCATCTCTGACATGCAGGTGCGCCTGCCAATTCCAGGACCATGCCTGGTCCCTCAAAGATCCTCTTTCCGGATCCAAGATCATGTTCTGTTTGTACTTGCCACACACATACTGTACATCTAAGCGTAATCGCTGCTCAAATCCTATTCATGTTTCGATCTTTCCTCAGCTTCTAAACCAGCTTCTGCCTCGTACTGAACAGATTAAATGCAAAATATTGCAGTCGAACCAGAAGGATACAGTCACATTGTAGTGCTGTTAACTCTATCATTGTGATTGTGTGACGTGAAAGGGTCGATTCATCTTTATGGTTGCTGCCATATTTCAGTACCTGAGAAAGAACAGTTCAACTTCGACTGATGTCTTCCACCTGATAAGCCTGTTCGTAATGTGGGACATAAAAAAATATTTTAAATTGGGAGTTGAACTGTGTGCCTGTATCTTGTCTGTAGCGTTTCACCTGCAGAACATTCTGGGCAGCAAGGCTGGTCGCTGGAGAATGTGTCGATGGGCTGGTTTGTTTAGTCAGAGTCTGACGTTGCTCTGTTTCATCAGTGTGTCTGCAGCTACATGGGGATGCGAGTAAGCAGCTACACCACCTGTTTGTTTCGGGGACTTTTGTTTGCAGTACCGACACGAGTTAGCACGAGCATGTCGACAACATATTCCAAGTAGAAACTGTAGCATGCGCATCCTGAAAACCTAACACGGAATGGCAGCCGCACGCTTCTGCTCTGTAGCCACACGGGGAACGGACCATAACAGTTATGACAGTTATGCGCACAATGCAAAGATTGTAGGCTGAGCCGTTGACCAAGGTGACGGAGGAGGGAGGGAGGTTTGGAGCGGCGGTGTGGGCAACAAGCTAAGTTGACTTCCAGAAAAACCAGAACCGCAGCCGTGTATTGTTTAGGTCAACGTGGATTGAGGGTTAGCGTGCTGATCGCCCCCTCATCTCCCTGTTCATCCTCTATGTGAGTTGACAGCTGTCTTTCAAAGACTCAATGGGTTGGGTGGGAGCTTAACGTGGGCTCCTCCAGACGCAGTGAAAAGGCTGTTTTCACGAGTCAATGCCTGTTTGAGGATCGCCTGTTGCCAATTTAGGGACTTTTTGTTTGTCCTTCGTTTTGCGTGTCTCTGACTTCATGACTGGTTTTAGTGTGTGTGTGTCCCAGCAACATGTGTTTCAACTTATGTAGAAAGGAGGCCTTGAGCCTGGATTTGTCTGATTGAATGACTTGTGTCTCCTTGTCAGTCAGAAGAGCCCTAAGGGCTGAAGGTCAGACGCAGACACAAAAAGTGACACACACACACACACACACACACACACACATATGCACTGCACTTTTAACTCTTTAAGTATTTACATCCTATTGTCTAAACTAGTCCCATATACTCTTTTTAAGCAGCCTCGCCTACACAATATATGGCGTGATAATGTTACGTCTCCTGCTTCAAAAAGAGATTTCTTGTTCTATTGTGTAGCTATCTAGTTTTTCAAAGCCGCCCCTTGAAGCTTGCAGGTGCACTAGCTTAAATAAGGTACAGTGACCTCATTGCCATTCAAGTCTGGCATATACATTCAACATGCAGACGTATTTGAAGACATTGTGTGCCATAAGTGTGCCTTAATCGTTGTGAAAATGTACATTTCTGAACACCACCGCATGTCAGAACAGGTGTTCATACTAATGGCCGCTCCTCTTTACAGAGGTATTCTGAGGCCCTAATTGTTTTCAGCCACAGTTTTGGCCCCAGGTTCCACTCACAGACAAGTCAATCTGTTTGGAATGTTGAGTGACTCAGACGACTGGTGTTGGAGACTCATACACAACATACTATCCAAGATACTAAGTGTGTGTGTGTGTGTGTGTGTGTGTGTGTGTGTGTGTTAGGATGGAAGGACTTCAGTGTACTAGACCTACCCAAAAATGGTTACACCCTAAAACACATACACACACGCACAATAATCATGTGAAAAATAAGCATCATAACAGTAACGCACTGCTGAAGTGAGGACCTGAAAGTGGTAAAAGTTTAATTTTTAATTTTCAACGATCGGTATGTGGCCTCTCGTTGTGAGGCCTTTGACTTACAGACCTGTGTGAATTAGCCAGGCAGCTGAATAAAGAAAGGAATGTACAGTACATTACTGTGTTTGTCAATGTGTTGCTTGTATGGCACTGTAGCTGGAGGTGTTCTGCGAGGTGATGACCATGCAGCAGGCAGGCTACGTGATGTTGATGGACTACCTGCAGAACAACTACAGGGACCAGCAGCAGCAGTTCATGGGCCAGGTCTTCTCCTCTTACACCGGCACAGAGGAGGTCCTCACTCCCGGTACGTATCGGTCTATCCAGCCACCTATCCGCCTGCCTTTTCTGCCTGTCATCCACATCTGTCTGCCCTTGTCACTCCCTGTCCTTGGCACTAACACCTGACTCGACAAATCCTTGTGCTGACGATTAGGGGATTTATGTCAGGCAAAATGTATCTTTGTGACACTTCTGGTAGAACCAAACTTGATAGAACCAGCTGCAAATAGTTTTAATTTAGTCTCTACCCGCATTGTGCATCTGGTTCCTTGGGTTCATTGCTGTTTAAAAGATCTCACCACAGATCTGCGTAGGTCTCTGCTTTGACTGGACTACTGAAAGACCACCAGTTTCTTGGTTTTAAACCTCCAGAGTAGTCTTGACTGTCTGTTTGGGATCATTGTGTTGCTGAATGTTGAATCTCCCTCTGGTCTAAGGTCTTTTGCAGGCAGGAAGTCTGCATACCCTTAGTTCTTGATACTGTGTATTGCCCTGTTTATCACCAAAGTGACAGAATATACCTTACATGTACTACTTGCAGTCTTTTGTAATAATTGTCTATGAGGCCCTGAATTCTTGCAGGTGGTATAGCTGCCCATTCGTCTTGGCAAAATGCCTTCAGGTCAAGCAAAGTCTTTGGTCGTCTTGCATGAACCGCACGTTTGAGATCTCCCCCAGAGTGGCTCAATGATATTAAGGTCTATATACTGTGTTGGCCACTCCAGAACCTTCCATTTTTTCTGCGGTAACCACTGGAGGGACAACTTGGCCTTGTGCTTAGGATCATTGTCATGCTTCCAAGAACGTCCTATTCGCAGCTTTCGTGTAGAATAAATTGTCTCCCAGTATCTTTTGATAACATGCTGCATTCATCTTGCCATCAATGTTCACAAGATTCTCCGTGCCTCTAGAGCTCACACACCCCGAAAACATCAGTGAGCCACCAGCATGCTTCACGGTGAGGATGGTATTCTGTTCAATATAGGCCTTGTTGACCCCTCTCCAAAAATTGCGCTTATTGTTGTGACCATAAAGCTCTATTTTGGTCTCGTCACTTCAAATTACAGTGTGATAGAAGCTGTGAGGCGTGTCAAGGTGTTGTAGGGCATATTGAAACCAGGCTTTTTTGTGGTATTGGTGCAGTAAAGGCTTCTTTCTGGCAACTCAACCATGCAGCTTATTTTTGTCCAAGCATCGTTGTATTGTGCTCCTTGAAACAACCAGACCATCTTTTTCCAGAGAAGCCTGTGTTTCTCCTGAGGTTCCATGTGTGGTTTTCTTTATATCCCGAACAATTCTTCTGGGAGTTTTGGCTGAAATCTTTCTTGGTCTTTCTGACCTTGGCTTGGTATCAAGAGTTTCCATTAATAAGTAATTGAACACTACTGACTGGCATTTGCAAGGCTTTGGATATCTTTTTATATCCTTCCATTACCTAGTTCCATTATCTTGTTATGCAGGTCTTTGGCAGTTCTTTTCTGTTCCCCATGGCTTAGTATCTAGCCTGCTCAGTGCATCCATGTGAGAGCTAACAAACTAATTGACTATTTATACACTGACACAAATTGCAATTTAAAAAGCCACAGGTGTGTAAATTCACAAGGCCAGACATTTCAAGTGTATGTAAACTTTTGATGAGGGCATTTGGGTGATTTCTGTTATCATTATGATTAAAAAAGAAACCAAACAACTGTGATTATAAATGGCTTCATATGTTCACTATCTGTAAATAAAATACAGTTTTTTTGAATGATCAGTTATATTTTCAAAATCAATGCCAACATTTTCTGACAGGTCATGTAAACTTATGAGCGCTACTGGATATTTAGTTGGTGTAAAGTTGCTGCTATTGATAGACACCATATAGAGACAAAATATCAAACCTCTACAAACAGTAACAACAAACAGTTATATGGAATAGGTAAAGAGCAATCAAGAGATGATGGGATTTTAGTGAGTACAACTTTAAAGTATATTTAGAGCTGAGTTATGGATTTATATTCTATCTAGTCCTGTTAGTCTTTGTGGGACAGATGGCTGGTTACTGAGGGCCAGAGCAGAAAAGAAACGGTTACGGTTAAGGTGGCGTGAGTGTCTGGGCATTATAGACCCATCCGCCCTCTGCCTGCCGGAGAATCATTTTTGGAAGAGTAGCTGACCAGGTTGGAAGGGCTCAGCAGGATGGCTTCCACCACCACAGAACCATGGGGATGGTGTTCTCAGGGTGGGGAGCCACACACAACGTTTGGTTCTTACCTGACCAGAGAACTGTTGATTTCAGGTGAAGGATTATCAGCAATTACCTTCTCTGTCCCACTCTTCCATACAACCCAGGCTGAGTTGACGTTATGGCCTGTGTTTCTCCTGAAGTTACCTATGGGTTTTTCTTTGTATCCCAAACAATTCTTCTGTCAGTTTTGGCTGAAATCTTTCTCAGTTTACCTGACCTTGGAAATTTTTTCCCAATGAGGTCACCCAATGAGGTCACTGTACCATTTCAAAGGAAAAGTGAGTTTTGATCTTTTTCAGGGGAATACACAAGAATGCAGAATTTTTAGGCAACAATTGGTGTGCAGAAGTATAAAGCTACTATTTAAAAAAGTGTAACAAATAAGTTACACCAAATTACTATTAAAATTTTTGTCGTTTTAAAAAATTCAGTTACTAATATAACAACCCAAATTTTCAATAACTGCCATGAGCCTTCCATCCATGCAGTCTGTCAGTTTCTTGATCTGTTCACGATCAACCACAGCCTTCCAAATGCTGTTCAAAGAGATGTATCGTCTTCCCTGACTGTAAATTTCAGGTTTGAGAAGGGCCCACAAATTCTCAATAGTATTTAAGTCTGGAGAGGAAGGGTGCCAGGTCATTATTCGGGCATCTTTGTGACTGTTGCTGGCTAGCCAAAATGCATGTGATGGTGCATTGTTCTGCATGAAGATCATGGCCTTCTTGAATACTGAGAATGTCTTCCTGTACCATTGTTTGAAGAAAGTATCTTCCAGAAACTGGCAGTTGGGTTCGGGAGTTGAGTTTCAGTCCATCTTTAACTCGAAAAGGTCCAACTACCTCATCCTTAATGATAGCAGCCTATACCAGTACCCCTCCTCCACCTGGCTGGCGCCTGACTGAAGTGGAGCCACATGTCCATTAGTGATCCAGCCACGGGCACATTCATCTGGTCCATCAAGAGTCACACTCATTTCATCTGTCCATAAAACATTTGAAAAATCTGTCTTCAGATATTTCTTTGCCCATTGTAAACAGTATATTTCAAACCTTTTTCAGTGATGGTCGTGTTTCAGTCTTCTTGACAGGTAGGTTGCAGTTCTGGAATATGATGGCACTGGAGAATAATGGGTTCCTGGTAGCTTCAAGTTTAATTCTTCTCAAGTCTTTTACCATTAATTTGTGTATTTTCTTTGCCATGCGTTTGCTGCACTCTAGTTGATTATTCGCAACAAAACCTTTGATTGTCCGATGGTCAAACCGCAATACTAGTGTTGCATCCATCAAAAATCATTTGACGGTTTTTGACTTTTCGGTGTCAATTAAATCTCTCTTTTGGCTCATTTTACCTGAGGTCATGAAACTGCCTAATAATTATGCACACCTTGATAATAGGTGTTATTCACTGTTGCCACACACTCCCTCATTACACCAATAAACTATACCTGAAATTGATTAAATCCAATGTGCAATCAAGTTTATATGGTTTGGAGTTGGAAAATGTGCATAGAAATACTGATACAATCAGAATACTCACTTGCCTAATAATTGTGCACGCAGTGTACACAGATCAGCCATAACATTATGACCACCTGCCTAATATTGTGTATGTCCACCTTTTGCCACCCAAACAGCCCTGACCCGTCAAGTCATGGACTCCACTAGACCTCTGACTGGTTTGTCCAGCACATCCCACAGATGCTTGATTGGATTGAGATTTGGGGATTTTGGAGGCCAAGTCAACACCTTGAACTCGTTGTGGTGTTTCCTCAAACCATTCCTGAATCATTTTTGCTTTGTGGCAGGGTGCATTATCCTGCTGAAAGAGTCTAATGCCATCAAGGAATACCCTTGTCATGAAAGGACGCACATCGTCTGCAATAAAGCTCAGGTAGTGGATACATGCCAAAGTAACATTCATATTAATGACAGGACCCAAGGTATACCAGCAGGATATTGCCCAAAGCATCACACTGCCTCTGCCGGTTTTCCTTCTTCCCATAGTGCATTCTGGTGCCTTGTGTTCTCCAGGTAAGCAATGCACACACACCCGGCCATCCACATGATTTAAATTGAAACGTGATTCAACAGACCAGGTCACCTTCTTCCATTGCTCCGTGGTCTGGTTCTGATGCTCACGTCCCCATTGTAGGTGCTTTCGGCAGTGGACAGGAGTCAGCATGGGCAACCTGAATGGTTTGCGGCTATGCAGCCCCATACGCAACAAACTGTGATGCACTGTATTTTCTGACAGCACTCTATCAGTACCAGCAGCAATTTGAGCTACTGTAATTCGTTTGTTGGATTGGACCACATGGGCCAGCCTTCACTCCCCACGTACATCAATCAGTCTTGGCCATCAATGTCCCTGTCGCTGGTTCACCACTATTCCTTCCCTGGACCTCTTTTGATAGGTACTGACCAGTGCAGATCAGGAACACCCCTCAAGCGCTGCAGTTTTGGAGCTCTAACCCAGTCATCTAGCCATCGCAGTTTGGTCCTTCTCAAAGTCGCTCAGATCCTTACACTCTCCCATTTTTCCTGCTTCTAACAAATGAACTTTGAGGACAGAATGTTCACTTGCTGCCTAATATAACCCACCCAGTGTCAGGTGCCATGATAACATGATTATCATTGTTATTCACTTAATGTTATGGCTGATAGGTATACTGTATATAAACATTAAGACACCACTCCTATTTTTTATAGGAATTTGGGAGTTATTTTGTCAGAAGTTTATAGAATAAAACATATTGTTACTTAAACACACCTACAAATAATAAATTATATATATATTCATTTTTAACTGTGCTCCAGGGGATGTTCAACATTTGGAATATAGTTTTTTCTGTACTGACACTTCCCTTTGGTGATCGAAGGAAAATGTGTAGCTGAGTCAATTTCTTTGTATCTCTCTGCCCTCTTGTGTTGAAAAGGGGTTAGTATAACTGTCAGCATCTCATGAATCACTGAGCAACAACCAAAACATTTGCCTCCAAACCCAAATGATTGCCATGTTCTACTTGTGTTATAAATCAGTAGAAGTACTAAAGGGTAGGCTTTAGCATAGATCATGTTGTAAATGTGTCAATGGATTTAGTTATTGTCCAGGGCCACCATCTCAGGTCTCATTTTGATTGACTTTAATCTCTTCCTCCCTGGCCTAATCTGTGTTAATCCCAGGGTCTCAGTGTGATCTGCATTTGAGCAGGAGCTCTAATCGGTGATTGTGACCTAAGACACCAATAGGGGTTTTGAGGCATGGGGGTGTCACCCCTCCTACCTGGGACTAATAAAGAGCCACAAACAATAAATTGAACATGCTGGTTATATGTTACATGTTTTAAATCTAAACGAATTAAGATCCATTCATTCTTTCTGTATCTAATCTTGTGGTCAGTCTGCAGTTCGGAGCCGGAGAATGTGCAGGCTGAGCCCCATAACCTCACCAGCCTGCTGGTGATGTGGGAGCGGCCGCGGGCGGTGTATGACGCTGGGATAGAGAAGTACGCAGTGACCTACAGGCTGGCCCAAGGAGACGACCATCTGGCCTTCGAGTACCTAACCGATGGAGATCAGGATGTGGTGAGAGACCTTTGGTAGTTGACTGACCACAGACCTTTATGAGGGAGTGGTTCACTGATAACAGACCTTTATGTGGTGGTGGTTCACTGATAACAGACCTTTATGAGGGGGTGGTTCACTGATATCAGACCTTTATGAGGGGGTGGTTCACTGATATCAGACCTTTATGAGGGGGTGGTTCACTGATAACAGACCTTTATGAGGGGGTGGTTAACTGATAACAGACCTTTATATGGGGTGGTGGTTCACTGATAACAGACCTTTATGTGGTGGTGGTTCACTGATAACAGACCTTTATGAGGGGGTGGTTCACTGATAACAGACCATTATGTGGTGGTGGTTCACTGATAACAGACCTTTATATGGGGGTGGTTCACTGATAACAGACCTTTATGTGGTGGTGGTTCACTGATAACAGACCTTTATATGGGGGTGGTTCACTGATAACAGACCTTTATGTGGTGGTGGTTGTTCACTGATAACAGACCTTTATATGGGGGTGGTTCACTGATAACAGACCTTTATCTGG
>JACXGJ010003059.1:0-57838 GCA_016801105.1 Esox niger
GTGGTGTAGTCTGTGAGTGAGTGGGGTGTGGATGTCTGTGGGTGCTGTTGCTCGGTGGTGTAGTCTGTGAGTGAGTGGGGTGTGGATGTCTGTGGGTGCTGTTGCTCGGTGGTGTAGTCTGTGAGTGAGTGGGGTGTGGATGTCTGTGGGTGCTGTTGCTCTGTGGTGTAGTCTGTGAGTGAGTGGGGTGTGCACTTTGGCAGACAATCCAACACTCATTCAGGGAGGTTTAGGCACACAGACACATTTTGGAATTTTTCTGATGGATGCGCTAACTGTAAATCCCTCTGATAAGAGTGTCAGCTAAATTTCTAAAGTGTCAAACATGAATGTAAACTCACAGAGGTAGTCATTGTTGCGAAACTAAGCTTCAGTGAGGTCCACATGCATTCTTTTGGTATTCTCTCTCATCAATTATCATTTAATGAGACAGAAATATATTTGGAATAATGTGTTGACAAGTTCTGTCTAATCACTGGCCTGAATTGACTTGGCATTTCCTCATAAAGTTCCGCTCTGATTGGCTGGCAGGTCAGCGTGGTGGTGGGTCCAGTGAATGGGTTGCTCTCTTCTTCCCACATCACATCCCCCGGTGAGAGGGGAGACAGTTTGGCTGCTCCGACTTATAAATCAACTCCCCTTTTTATCTGGCTCCCAAACACAACCGCTAATCTTGATCCTTATTAGTAACGTTCCGTTCTCAAACAAACCAAAAACTGCAAGTTATTCAGATCCGAGATTAAATAACAGACTAGATCTCTGTATTCATCAACGCTGTATTGTCTATGAGGCAAAACAGTCAGGGGCAACATTTTGAGATCAGTATCAAATGTGGTTTTAAGTTTGGCAGTTTGCTGTTGGGAGAGTGCTTTGTAGAAGAAAAAAAACATGAAAGTTTTTTAAGACTTGCAGTACAGTGATTCCATTATGAGGCGGAGGAAGACTGAAGTGGGACATGTTTCAGAGGTTTTTCAACCAAGATATATTGACATGCCCGTGAAATGAGTTTAAAGGGAAAACAATCATTATCCAGTTTCTGTGATCAATCAGCACTCCTCTTTCTGACAAAGGTTCACCTTCTCAGTCATTCCACAAAGTGACTTCAATATTTGAAGGAAAAATTCTTGCTTCATCAAGTCCCTCCATCAATGTCACAATCAAAAAGTTTTAACCCTCAGTGTAAAGAAATGATTTTGACAGTAATCGCTAAAGATGTATTTGATATGAAAAACATTTTATTACCCTTAACAAACAGATAATAAAAATAAGCATATTAGAAAATAGGATTATTTTGTAGTATAACTTTATGGAAACATTGAAATAAATGCACCGTTGGGCTTTAATGGAAGATTTTGGAGTGAAAACCGAAATAGCCTTGCCACACCGCGTAGCTCCGGCATCCTCTAGCTGGCTTGAGATGAACCGTCAGAATTGTCATCCCTCTCGCTATGGGGCCAGTGCTCTTGGCTCCTGTCACTTTAGGACACAACCCCATATAACCCAATAACAAATCCAGGGCCAGAATGGGGAAACCCCTCCTTCCACTACTCTAACCTGGACAACAACAATCCTCGGTTGGATGGGTGACCTCAAGATGTGCCTTGTTTGTTACTCAGTTATCCTTCCTTCTTATATACCTTTCCCATTGGGGAAAAGTAAAAAATTTATAAAACGATGTGTAATTAAATATGGTTGCCTCTGGCGATATTCGTGTGGTGGCTTGGGAGTCACTCACCTTAATGGAGATAGAAAGACAATGCTTTCATTAAGCCACATAAAGATCCCAATCGAACTGCCTTAGTTGAGCAAACCGCATGATAACAACCAGAACGACATTGGAAGTGCTTCGAAAGACACCGCTACACTTTACTGTCCTGAGTCTGCTGGGCGGGCCGGCTATCACAAAATTCTTTACCAGGAAATTAATGGTCTTAAATATGACTGATGTGTTCTTTTAGCGAGCACCCCCGTTACATAGCGTAGTGGTTAGCGAAGCGGACCTGCAAACTATAGCTCCCGTATCGGATCTTTTCACAAGCAAAGTGAAGTATGTATGATGAATTATTCCATATAGACGAAAACGTCGATGTGTATAACCTGCCATATCTACATTATAGTAAGTCTAAAATAAAACAGTTTACGGTTATATTGTGACTGTTTCTGGTGGATCTTTGAAGTACATGGATTTGTTTCAGGATAGACAAACACATTTGCTGGCTACAGTAGTTCTGTTATAGTAAGCCTTAATAACAAAAAATGTATATGTTTATATTGCAACTTTTTCTGGCATGGAAAAGTTTATCTTCAGCCTCGCTAGCAATTGCTCAAGTCATATGAATATTCCTAGAATGATCATAGATACTAGTAAGCCTATTACTGGCCAATAAGCTGTAAAATGTCCAGTGGCAAAAACCATACAGTTCATAGACCCTATCACGGAGGTACATTTAATATAGTCAGTTTAACACAATGCTCAAGGGTGTCAAGCGAATGCTGAAACGTGTGATGCGTGGGCGTAGTGGTTAAAAACAGTGCCTTTCACGTGGAAGACCCAAGAATTTATTGAAAGCTACAATATTTATTAATTTTATTTGTGGGCCGCAATAAAACTTTATGTTCATACATTATTGTGACTACTTCTGGTATATTCCACAATACTCTCGTCTTTTCACTTGATGAAAAAGTTGGTTATCGTCAGCCTTATTGTTAGTTATTGTATCAACGTCATTCACTAATGAAAGAAAAAAGTACGTGGTTATGCCATGAAAGAAAAAATAGGTTCTTATGCCATGAAATGAAATAGCTTTGTCAGACTCTAGCAATATTATTATTATTAGCAATAATATTACTAGCCTATTACTGGCTAATACGCTGTTAAAATGGCCAGTGGCAAAAGCCATACAGTTCATAGTCGCTATTTGTGGTAAACTTAGTAAGAAATGTTGGTCAGTTTAACTGTATCAATATCTTTCACGAATGAAAACGACCAGTGGCAAACGACTAGCTGTTGAAACGACCAGTGGCAAAAGGATTTGTTTAGGGCAGTCACTTGGCTATACTGACACCCTCCAAATGTATATCTCTGTGGTGTTGTGGTTAATGACAAAGCCTTCCACGTCGGCGACCGGGTTTCAAATGTTGAGAAGGCAACATTGTCTATTGCGGGCCAGCTGAACTAGGCTGGCCTGGTTTCTTGTTTACAAAAACACTACCGTTCAAAATATTGGGTTCACTTAGAAATGTCCACAGGATATGGCATGGCGTTGCAAAATGCACAACTGTAAACTGTAAATGCTTTACCCACCTATTGCAATACATTTTAGCAGATCCAGAGTGACTTCCAGTAAGAGCAGACATTTTAGGATAGCCAGGTGTACCAACCACACAACCCAGAAGTGGTAACTACATAGAACTCAATTAATTACCTATCAACAAAATTCTGAGCTGGAAATACTAATAATAAACATAGCAAGTGATAGTTCATGAAGGAACGAACCCTTTTATTTGAAGAGATGAGAATGGGCAAAGACTCCTAGCCTCATGGGGAAGTTGGTTCCCCTATTGGGGAGCAAGCCCAGATCCATAAGTTATTTAAAGAAAACTGCGTTATAAAGTATAGATTAAATTGGCCTATAGACTTCTTTCAGGATTGAAAATCATCTAACACACTTAGCTGTAGAGGAAAATTAAAATCTCCTAGAACTTCTTTTATATGGGAAAACTTTATATGACGTATTTCTTAAATGTTAAACTCCTCAAAAAGGTTTTGAATTGGTGGAACGAACTGGTGATGGTTCATTCTCTACCCCACTGTACTTTCCTTCTGCTATTCTTTCTTGCGTTGTTTCCATCGGGGCATTTTTGGTCTTGAGGCTTCCGTTTTTCCCACACTCTCCCCTGTCACACAGGCCGACCGCAAAAATGCAGGACAGTGGAGAGTATGAGGGGGCTCTGGAATTCGGCATGCAGAGGGTAAACACAGCAACTGCCAGGAAGGCACACACACACAGATGAGCAAACAGTGCACCTACACCCCCCCCCCCCCTTAACTCCTGGCCTTCCCATCTCCCCTCGGACCGTGCAGCATATCCAGGAGAGCTCCCTTCACACATCTGCAGCACACCACAGTCGCATGGTTCTGGCCTCTCCCGCTTCCTGGCTTGCCCAAGCTGCCACATGAAAGCTGCTCATACCTGAGGAGCCCGTTAAAGCCAAATCCTCGCACCCCTAATGAGAGGCGCCAGCCCAGGTCCTCTAAAACGGTCAAAGACGAGTAGACACGCATAGCAGGGGCTTCGGGTGACAGTTGTAGAAATACGCCTACTAAGCAAAACAAACTGAAAAAGCCAGGTCCACATAAATCTCTATGACTAATACCAGAGCAGCACCCAGTAGTAATACCGGGGGGGTGGAGTGGAGGTTGGGGAGGGGGGTTGCGGAATGACAGAACCGGTGCCGCTGTGCCTCACAGACGCCGGAGGCCTCCACCGAAGCCATGTGCTTTAAACAAACAAGCGACCCTATCGCTAAGGTTTGCCATTGTTGTGTAATTTGGCCAGATGTTGGGTAATAAAGTCATACTGCAGCGTGGGAAACACACGGCAGTTTCAGGCTCCGCTCCGTTTTCTCTCCTCGACTTTCCTTTCTTTCTCTATTTTTCCTCCCCTCTTCTCCTGTTAATCTCCAAACAAAACAGGGTTTAAACGGCGCTCATAAACAGGGCCCTGCAGTTGAACCGCAGTGTTTACTAAGCAGGCAGGAATCAAGCCTGCAACGGGGCTGTTTAGTGGAAAGGCGGATACAGCCTGGAGCCAAGGGGACCGTTCCCTACACGCTTCGCATAGTCTCATTCTCATTACCCTCATTCACCAATCAAACTCCTTCTGTTGCTGGAGCCCTGTTCACCCCTACAGCACAGGCGGGCTCATGTGGAGCTGCTGGTAGGCCATCGCAATGTGTTATTAATGTTGCAGTGCTCAATAGCGGCACCAAAGTGCTGCGTTGTGTCACAACGTGGAGACAGCTGAGGGTCTTACTTGTTGACGCGCTGGGTGGCTGTCTTCCTGAGCTGGCCCTCCCTGGCACTGCTGGGGGGTTTGGGGGTGAGGACGGGCCCAGGGACAGCACGGCCATGGCCGGAGTGGTTCTGGCTGTCGGGGTGGGTCATGGGAGGACTGGAGGAGGAAAGACCGCTGGTAGTATGGCGTTGAGGAGCCCTCTCAGGATAGAGAGGCAGCACTGCCTGAGCAGCCAACAAAGCCTGGAGAGAAAAAATAAGCCAATAATAGTCCATAAGTAAAGTTGTGTCACAACTTACAGCAGAGTAAAAAAAATAGCAACTGCAGTTGAAACAGCGGTCGTTTCAAAAAGCAGGTGATGTGGTTCATCAAACAACTGTATGTTTACATTTCTGCAAAACTTCATTGGTAATGTGTGAAGTTCAAGTTTCGGTTAACCATTAACCAGTAGAAGCAAAATAGCCCTACAACAGGCTGAGTTAACCGGACCACTGGGCAGGGAAAGATCAGCTGGACCAGATGTTTCTCTGTAAACAAAGTTTCACCGACAGTCATAACTGTGATGGACCAGTGTTGAGCACTTTTTCAGCTGTTATGGGAGAAATAGATTGCATTTCTATTATTGTTAAATTATAACAATGATTTAAAAGATTTGTTAAAAATTAACATCCAAACATTTTAAGTCAGTTTTGATTTCTTAAATGTTTAATGTGTGTAGAATTTTAGAGAACCGGTAAACAACTTTTTCCACCTGACATAATATTTTGGAGCTACCATTAACTAGTTGGCTGTGATGCTGTGGAACGCTTCATGGACATTCCTTCCACATCTCAAGTCTATGCCATTTTCTTTGCCACTTTATATGTCTATCTAACAAGCTAATGGTTTTCCAGCTCTTCGGCGCAGGATTTCAAAGGGCCGGCAGCGTGACAGGGAATATTTTGATGTAATTTCTGTGTTGATAAATGAGAAGCTGATTTTCCAGGTTGGAGGGTCTGTGGCTGTGCAGCAGCTGAGGAGGACTAGAGAGGGCACCTTTCTTTGGCTGCCAGGTGGCCCGAGGCCAAGCCAGTGGAGGAGCCGTGCAGTCGGCACCCAGTAACTGGAACACGGAGTAGAGTACAGTGCGCACACTGCCCCACAAGTCTCAATTCCAATGGACACACACAGATTTGCCCTTCCGTCGGGCCAAATACTTCCAATAAATTCTGATGTTAAGGCCACAGAGCAGCGGATGTGAGTGCAAGAATGTGGACAGTGTTTGTTTCGACAAGACCAAACTCTCAGTGATTTTTCACGTGTCATTACAACGTATGGCCAAGGGATTGACAGATTCTCTGACCAACGGAAGGACGTAGAGGGTCTCGGAAAGAAGGTTTACTGGGCAGTACTCTGAGCCCAAGTGAATGGGCCATGAAGGAAATGGAAAAAGCTTTCCATTTGCAATCAAAAGATTGCAGGGCTGCTGTTAGCATAGACTCCCATTCAGGCTAAGCTGGCGAGAGAGGGGAAGAGCAGTGTGAATCGATGAGGGAAAGGTGACGTAAGGGAGGGTTCCTTGATTGGCTGGTTACACAAGACGCACAGTCATCCCTCCCATTAGATCTGTGAAGGGGCCATTTATTGAAGGCAGAACAACAGGTCTGGTCTCTTTATGAGTGTTTGACCTGGAATATTCATGCCAGTGAATACTTCAAACCCTTTCCGTCTATTTAGCATTGCAATCAGGAGTGGTCCGTGCTCCTCCATACCTGCTAAGGGTGGTTGGGAGGAGCCTGCAAGTGTCTGCCTGAGGGTGGGTGTGGCTTGGTGAACTACTGAACTGCTCAATCAGAGCTGGCGATGGGATTGGACAAGGGCTTGGAGGGATCACTTTCACAGAGAGCCTTCAGTAATGCAGACAGTCATGGCCAAGAAAAACATCACCTCAAATTGCGTTAATATGGTCCAACCTAGAGTAAATGTTAAAAAACGAATTATGACATGAGCAACTGCTTTGCTCAAAGAAAAGATTTACAAAATTAGCGCATCCAATCATCCCACCATGAAAGCTGTCGTTTCTCCCCAGACTCCACAGCGCCGTCTGTAGAGCAACTGTACAACAAATGCAGCAACAAGATTAGACACACATTTCCTGTCCAGATCCCCTTTCAAAGCAAACCTCAAGCAATACCAAGAACCAATCTGTTTTCTCAATGGAAAATAATATAGTGTCAAGGAACCCAAAGCATTCAGTTTATTCTCCTTCAGCAATGCTGAAATCACAACCAAAGGTTTTGTAACCATAATGGTTTAGAAACGTTATGACCTCAAACTCGTTACAGCATTGTAATGGAAATAAAAATAATGTCAAATCTGATATAAACTGTGAACAATTGTATTAGGCTTCTTATTCCGTGTAGAATCAGTGGCGTGGCCACAGCAGAGCCCTACAGGCAGCCAACCTTGATACTCATCCTTTAACATAAACACAGCCAACAGGAAACCCAGGAGAACAAAGAGTTCTCCGGATCAGAATTCATGCTCACTGACAAGGAACAAGCTCCCTGTGAGGACGTTTCCACTGGACGCCATCTTGTTCAGCGGTTGGAAGAGAAATACCTTGAATAATTTAGCAAAATATGAACATCCTCTACGGGTGATGGTGGAGCTTTTCGCAGCACTTTTGGACAGTACGGCTATACAAAAACAAGAAGTTGATATTGTCCAGACAAAGAGAGTGACTTATAATTCAATTACACTCAAATGCAGGGCATAAGTGTTGACGTACACACTTTATTTGAGTAAGAGTGAAATATCAAGGGAGGGAAAGGGAGAAACTTGTAGTTTTCTCTGAAGTATATACAATGGCTTGAACACAAAGCTGAAGCCCGGTTCCAAGGATCAATGCTGTGCAGCTTTCCGCCCAGTGAGAGAAGGAGCGTTTCCAAGCCTCTGTCACCACTCTATACAGTATAGTCGACTATTTACCTGAACTGAGGTTCTCTGAAGGTTCAGACTGGAAGGCATTATTTTCATTTTGTTGGACTGAATAGTTCAAAGGTAACTACAATAACAGTTTCTCTCATGAGGATTTGATGAGGATGTACGGTTAGGTTTGCTGATAGACTATTCTTCTACCTGAAGCGACAGCCTCTCCTGACCCACGGGAACCATGAAATATTAAGGAAGTTCCCTAGTGTACAATCTGTTATGTTGTGGTCTGCAGCTCACTGACCTGGTGGCGGATGCGGCTCTGGCTTAACAGCTGGCGGGACTGGTACTTCTGCTGTTGCAGCTGCTGGATGGCATATTGGAGTTGGTAACTGCCTGCAGTGGGCTGGTAGTGCTGCTGGGGGCAGACACCTGTCACCAGGCTGTAGGCACTCTGGGTCTCCAAATCCCAAAGACTCTCCCTTTCCTTCAACGGCCTGGGGCTTTGGGAGCAGAGGAGATTTAATAAATATATTTCCAAAGTTAATGTGTACTGTATGCTTCATGAATTAGAACTTGTTCTGAAGCAAAGGTTTAGACTCAGACAGCAGCAGAAAATAAATACTTCTGTATGGGTATTTAAGCCTGTTACCATCTTTTTCATCGTCAGCTACTAGGCCATGCAACCAAGACTGAAATGTGGCATTGGCTCATTAACTGGCCGAGATTCCTCCACACGCACGGTAGTAAGACTGTGAACAAGAGGTCAAGGGGACAGGACAGCACCCCAGCCACTGCAACCAGATGCCATACTGTCATAACTGACCAATCAAAGAATCTTTTAAAACACAACCCCTCCCGCCTCAGTGCTCTCAGCACATCACGTTCCATCCACATCACAAACCCACAACCTGGAAAGCCAACGTCTGAATGGCTCCACACGTTTGGAACTGGATTAGCTCTCATTAGGGCTAAGCCTTTCAGCCTTTTTGGCCCCATCTGAAGCAATGAGGGAGTCATGGCTCCCCCCCACACACCCTCGCACAGGTTCTCGGCAGAGTTGGTGAAAAAAAGCATCCCTTCAACCAAAACATGAATGCCTTAAGATCAGGAAGCTGGTAGAGTAAAATGAAAGGAGGAAAGACCGAGATAAAGATAAAGACTGAGAACCATTTAGGGCCCCATTTCACCAAATCCTTGTTTTGAAGTGTTCCAGGAATTGAATTGAGAAAAGGTCTAAAATTTGAACTTAATAATTTGAAAGAGCAATGCGTGCTACAGGAAAATAATCTACAGTCACTCACACAGGCAAGAGGCTAGGCTATGTTATGAAAAATATTCCCATCTAGCATAGCCAAATGAAGACACAAGGGATCTGAAAGTCATGTGAACAAGTTATCCGCCCATGCATTTCTCATTTCATGTAATGGCATGTATATTGCAAAAACAACTGGCACTATTAAGAGCAATTTAAACGTTTTTTACCCTTGCTGCTAATTAAGGTCTTTCTGTGACCACTTAAAAACCACAGATTGTTGACCACAACACAAAACCCTGATGGATGGACTCTTCGCCATTAACTATTATTTAAGTATTTTGGTAATTTGCCCTAAAACAATTCCAAGTACATTAAGGCTCAGTTGTTCTTTAGCAAAATCTCTCCAGTTAAGCTACATGGGAGGCAAAATCCCATCCCCTGAGTCCCTCATCAGCAACCTCTTTTCCTGTCCATTCAGTTTAGCACAATAAATAACAAATGGGGAAAGAAACATCTGAGTTTCCCATCACGGGTACAGCCAGAAGCCTGGTCAGCAGGCTGCAGCCTGAATGTCAGCGTGATCCCTGTTTGCTTCACCATACTGTAATAATGATATGAGAGCGCTACAAGTGGAGCAATTGTGTAGCATTGATCTAACGCAGCACTGGATGTGGGAATGAGGCCGTTCTAAAATGACATTATACTGCTGCAGCCCACCACCTCAAAGACCTGGTCTAGTTGGTCAGTGTGGCCCTAAGCAGGTTCAGGGATATTTTCAGTACTACGGATTGTTCCCTTGGATTTTAAATAGTTTACGCAATCACGTTTTCACCCCTCTGGCTTTGGTTAATTTTAGTTGACCAACACCAGAAAAGGAACCAAGCATGCCTAGTTCAGCCGGCCCACAATGAAAATTAATAATTAATAAACCACAGAGCTGCACGTTTAGCCAGTAGACATCATTAAGCATCGTGTTAAACTGACTAACGTTTCTTATTAAGTTTTTCTCCACCACAACTAGCGTCAATGAACTGTATGACTTCTGCCACTAGCGGTTTTAACAGCTTATTAGCCAGTAATAGGTTTTACCAGTATCTACTAACTTCCTAGGAATTGTCATTGATGAAGTAAGCAATTGCTAGCAAGACTGAAGATGCACTTTTCCCCGCCAAAGCTATTTCATTTCATGGCCCAAAAACATTTGTTATTCTTTCATTCGTGAATGTCATTAAAACAATAACTATAGGTGACGATAACTGACTTTCTCGTCAAGTGAAAAGACAACAGAATAATGAAAACCCCAACTCTTTTACTGCCCAAGGGTTTTATTGCCCCCAAAATCATGCACAGATGCATACCTCAAAAATCCACCAGAAACAGTCACAATTTAACCGTAAACAGTTTTAGTTCAGGTTACTATAACTTAGCTACTGAATGTTGTATGTAGCCAGCTACATTTCTGTCTATCCTGACCCAAAAAACAGGGTAAGCTGAGGTAAGCTTGCCCAATACTTGCATCACCTTGGTGGTTGGATATTGTCTGTGACCCTCTCCCACCATCACCTTGGTGGTTGGGCGTTGTCTGTGAGCTTCTCCCACCATCACCTTGGTGGTTGGGCGTTGTCTGTGAGCTTCTCCCACCATCACCTTGGTGGTTGGGCGTTGTCTGTGAGCTTCTCCCACCATCACCTTGGTGGTTGGGCGTTGTCTGTGACCTTCTCCCACCATCACCTTGGTGGTTGGGCATTGTCTGTGACCTTCTCCCACCATCACCATGTTCATGGCCTGTCTCTGTTTTCAGCACATGCAAAAGCATGAAAATATCTAACCTTGTCTTTAATTAAAAGACACATCAGAATCAGAAACTGTTTTCCATCTTCAAAGTCATTAAGCCTTTTATGAAGAGAGATTCCTCTTTTGAGCTTCTCAAAGGCTGAAAGGAGATAAGCATATTTTACCACTGGTTTGTAAGCTACTGAAGATGGAGGATAGCTCATAATCACTTCTGTTTGCATTTAATGTAAGTTTCTGCTCAAGCAGTCTTTGGAGCATGTAGTATGTGCTGTTCCAACTAATGGGCATATCTTGCTATAGCCTTTTTATGGGCTGGCCCAGCTGTGTCTGGACACACTGCAGTCTGGAGTAAGCCAGCGGAAAATACTCGAAATTACAGACGATGGCCACAATGTCACCTATGATGTGCAGTGAAATCACCCCCTCATGAACTGCCAGCTGTAGTGTGTCTGCCATAGGCTACATAGCAAGTTTGGTATTCCAGCATCATGCAGGGTGCTTTACCATGTAACGCTCATTAACCCTCAACACCACACGAATGTTCCACACCTGGAGCAAATTTTTATGTGCAGTTGACAATAGTTCTCAGGTTCCACACAGTGTGGGAACCTGAGAACTATTGAGTGTAAAACCACTTGCTCAAGTTCAAAGTTATCATCTGTCTATTGACCTGTCAGGTGATGGCCATGGACATTGGGCCATTGCCTGAGGTACAAACATCACACTTCAAAAGGACAGCTAACATTTTCATCATCCAGGCAGTTGTTTAGTAAAGTTCAGGTAGGGTTACAAGTCAGGGATGAGGTCATCAGTCTCCTTATGTCAACTGAATGGCTGATCATCAAGGCAGATGTATTATATAGTTTTAGCTGTAAATGCCTTTTCCTTCTGGCTGTTTCTGATGGATTTGTCGGTTTTCTCTAAAGACAGTAGGCCATAGAGTGCGGGACCATTTTGTATTGCTCTGCCTTCACTCTCCTTGGCCTCCGCCAATGCTTTTGTAAACTCAACATGCTCAGCTGAATTATGCATTCTCATGAGCCTGATCAAGTTGGTTTTATTAAATGTTCTGCATTGGTTCTCCCACCAGGAATTAGATCTACTCCTGCACACCAGCATGTGTCACTGAGCACCCTGCGGAGAATTTGGCTCACATGTTTTCCCAATTGCCAGTAGCCTTCAAAGAGAGATTAGCCGATCCTGATTGCACAAAAATTGGCCATTTCCAATAGCTGGGCAATCGATCAGTGCATCCCTAGTATTCAACCCTCTTGGAGGTTGACACATTGTGTTATACTGTGATTCAAATTGATTTAATTGCACTTTTTATTATGGAGCTATATATGATAGAATGTCAACAAGAAAAAACAATTCTACAAATTCTTACAAATAAATACAAAATATAAAACAAAAATAGGAGCCAATGACCAAAAACAGCTTGCAAACATCATTAAGAACAACAGAAGTCTGCAGACAGTCACAGTATAATATACAATGGGGAGAACAAGTATTTGATACCCTGCTGATTTTGCAGGTTTTCCTACTTACAAAGCATGTAGAGATCTGTGAAAAACTAACAGGTCTGTGAGAGCCATAATTCTTACTTGTTGGTAGGTGATCAAATACTTATGTCATGCAATAAAATGCAAATGAATTATTTTGAAATGTGATTTGATCTCTCAGAGTTGAAGTATACCTATGATAAGAATTACAGACCTCTACATGCTTCATAAGTAGGAAAACCTGCAAAATCAGCAGTGTATCAAATACTTGTTCTCCCCACTGTTCACCTCACAGCCCCATCCTCAACATGACTGAAGCTGTGTAATAACTTAGACACAAGCTGCGGGAAGATGTTTTGATCTGGGGGAGCTGTTGATATTGAACAGATAGCATCTCACTGATAGGCAGACTTGGTAGTACTCAATGGTAGTACACCAAAACTAAAAGTATCTTTTGGACTCTCATCATGGGGCAACACCTCTACTTCCTGCAGCAATGCTTTGAGAGGGAGAAGACATAGGGCAAATCCTGCAAGAATCAATTAATCACATTTAATATTTTATAAAGCCAGTGGTTGTCACAGAGTGCTTTTACAGATACTCATACTGAAACCTCAAAGAGCAAGCGACAACAAAGCTGGCTAGAAAAAACTCACTAGTAAGGTCAAAACTTACGAAGAAACCTAGAGAAGTACCTTTAGCTTGGAAATAGGACATACTTAAAAATTACAGGCATAGACTGAAGAGGACACAAAATACAAGGCGTAGACTGAAGAGGACACAAAATACAAGGCGTGACCAATGAGGACACAAAATACTGAATTGTTTTAGAAACACAAAAGGTTTTTGAGAATTTTCTTTGTTGTAATATTTCTAGGTGTTTCCTTCATTGTTTTAAAGTTTTATTTCAAACAAATTAATTCTTAGTGCGTGGGAAAATGGCTTTAAAATGAACTGAGAGTGGACTAAGGCCTTTGCACAGTGATGGATATTTTAAGGGAGAAACCCAGCATTTTAGCATTTTAATGATGTATAACTGGGGGAGGTTACTGCTAAATGAGATTACTATACGCACCAATCTTTTGGCCAAAAGTTGACTTTCTGCTTTCTTCGTGTATAAAAAGTGGTGCGGTCAAAAAGTGATTGAAATCAAAGGGAATTACTATATGAAAGTTATGAAACATGGAGTACTGAAACCTACAATATGAAGATGCAGAGATAGGGGGTGGATAGGTTCAGGGGGGTAATGAGGGAGACAGTATTAGTCCCGGTTGCCTGTTAAGGGGGCAGGAACCAGGCTGTCTATATGCCCAGGGTGAAATGGAACTCTACCTTTCCTTAGGGGATACAATGCTCCAGGCACTAGATCTGGGTCCAATTGAGGTGAATACAATTATTTTTATTAAAAGGAGGAAGAACTATTTTTGTAGTGGTATTCTTTCTAATCTGCAATCTATAAATTCATTTTCCTCTTCAGTTTTCTGATGAACTGAATTGGCTCGGAAAAAAAGGACCGTCACAAAAATGTACTGGAATGAATTGCCCAGACAGCGTACGACCAAGAAAAACAATAGTCAGATAAAATGTTGAACAAAACCAAAAATATCAGTATGTGTGTTGTGGTGACCAAGGTCTGAGTACTTCAGAGACAGATGATGGCCCTGTGGTTTTAGGGATATCAAGGAGATAGAGTTAAGAGTGGAGTGGCTGGGTGCCAGTGGAGTGAGAGAAACATTAGGGTTCTCAATGAGAGGAGCAGAATGCATCAACCATGACATATTCTAAACGTAAACACAAAAATCATGTTGCTCCATTTCAATTTCAAACCACAACTATTATTATTACCAGAGAAGTACCCAATAGGTTACTGGAAATTAATTCTTACCTGAGCCAAGAGTCGGTTCCAGGATCGGGTAAGATTACCTAAATATCAGAGACTGTAGACAATATGTCTATCATTCATCTGATCGCTATAAACTAAAAGAGAGCTAAAGACCATGCACCAATTTTTCAATGAACCTGATTGACCAATCGGTGAGATTTTCAAAAGGCCAATTAAATCGGGTAAAAGAATATTAGATTCTCAGTATCAAATTTCGATCACAATTTCGGAACAGCAAAATCGAGGTTGTGCAGACAGCAGTGTCACACGGTGCGGTGGGTGAAGAAGTAGTATAATGGTGTTTATGGATGTGAGTGTAGCCAGCAGCCCCTTGTCCCAGGTTGTCAGCAGACTAGAGGGGAGTTGAGAAGAGTTGGGAAGCAGAGTCTCTCTCTTTCTGTTTCTCAGCATGCTGAAGCAGCATACCTGGCAGATCCTGGCAGCATGTCGGCACATCAAAAGGCCCAGCTACTCTTTGAAACCCATCATGCTTCACCCCTGTGGTTGCTGCTTAAAAAGCCAGCATACATAACGGTTTCAGTATGTTTGGCACAGACTGCCGGCCCCAGTTGTTGGAGGCTCAGGAAATCCGGCATTAAAGAAACAGACAGTCTAGGTTGAAATCAAGGTAATTTATACTAATATCTCATCAACAATATTACACCATGTTGTAAGATCCTTGTGCCAACTTTATGGTTGAGGGTCTGGAGGGGAGGGGGTTGTGTTGGTGCGCGGTGAATACCAAAGCTAAACTCCATGCTTCACGGTGGGAATTTTACAGACAGAGACCATCCGTTCACCCACTCTGTCTCACAAAAACACAGCGGTTGGAACCAAAAATCAAACATTTTTACTACGATAGATATTCACTGATCTAATGTCCATTTCACATGTTTCTTTGCCCAAGCAAGTCTCTTCTTATTATTGGCGTCCTTCAACACAACTGACTACTTTGGCGACTTTGAAGAATAGACAATAGGAAACGTATTTAGATCTTTTTAAGACTATTTTGGTTGCTACATGATTCCATGTATGTTATTTTGATGTTTTTCCTATTACTATACAATGTGTAAAATAGTAAAACTAAAGAAATACCCTTGAATGAGTAGGTATGTTCAAACATTTGACTGGTACTGTAAATTTCAGTTTACTTCGGAGAGGATTTCCAGTTAAAAGGTACAATAATAGTCCCTGCATGAACTGGGATATAAATAGAGACAAAATACATCAAATGTGGACACAAGGAAACAGAAAGAACAGAACAGAAAGGAGAATTATCCATCAAGGTCATTATTATTAGGCTCCATTTAAAACGCAACATTTTCAAGTAAATTTAGGTATTCTTACATAAAACGTACTTTGGATATTATATATTTTATTAAACCCATCTTCCCGCATTTGTGGAAATAAAAACATTTTAAAAAGAGAAAAAGCCAGACATTCCAGGAATTCCCTGACAGTTCCATACATAGGGAAGGGCAGGACTGTAAAAACAGAGAAGGGAAGATCAGGGCCAAACTGTCTGAGACATTGTCACTCACATATCACTGTAAAAATACAGAGAGTTAGCATGCATGCTTAACCCTTGCTCCGCCACCTCTTTCCAAAGTCCCATCCAGCACTGCACTCACATGACACATGTTCAGTGTCCATGTGGGCACTTTCTCCCCTCCAGCTAAAACATTGAAAATCGCCCTTCCTCTCCCTCTTCTCCGTTCTTATTTCTGCCATTTGAATTGGCCCATTGTGATGGAGAGAGCATGGTTGCGGAGGAAAGCGTTGGAGCATAGCTGGCTATGTGGCTGAGTTATTGTTTACTCTGCCCCCTCTTATCCAATCCAATGTATTAGGCTGCCAGCATGCTTCACACATTCCAGGCAGCAATCTGCCAAGACCCGAGCAAGGCTCATAAAGCATAATTAAAGCACTAACAAAATGCTCATTTTCAAGGACAGTCCTACATTGTTACCCCACTAAGCACAGAAGTCCTAGAAGTAGAAAATACTTTCCCATAGACTATCAGTCTTCAGTTTAAACAGTCTTAAGGGACCTTTTAAACAGCCTTGAGGTTTTATTGACTATGACCAAACAAACTGAGCAACTATAAAATTGACAATTTTTGATCATACCAAAAAATATTTGAGTTTGCTCAAAGGTGAATTAGGCTTTCAGAGGAGTCTCAGAAGATCAAACCGTTGACCAGCAAGCTTTATCAGAGGCACCAAGGGAAAGACACCAGCATTACCAAAGGCCTAGTCTCGCACAGTCATCCTTGCAAAATCACGTAGTTCAGTTAAAGCTATGAAAAACACTACATTAGCCTAAACCAGGGATGGGGAACCTAGATGGGCGTGGGGGCCACATATCTAATGCACTGGTCATCAGGGCACCGCAGATAACTGGGAATAACATCTAGTTCACGTATATCTGGGCAATTTTTTAATATTGAACAACGTGCCGTTCTCCTACGCTGCTCATCTCTTCCGGGATTCAGAATGTTCGCTGCCGTGTAATTAAACGCGTGAACCCTTTGAACACTATATGTTTTTTGGATGTTTCACTACTTTGATATTTCTGTAATAGGAACCATCAAGTGTTTTATGGCTCAAACATCAGCACACCCTCAGCTACACTTAGAAAGATGCAAACATGAAAGACGAAACATGCAAAATGATTTCAGGTTAATTCATGTTTTGTTTCCTGCATAGATTGTGTTGGTTCCAATACTAACTTCACAACAAATATAAGGCCAAACATGATAAAAAAATTAATAAAAGAAAGATTTTAATGTAAATATTTTACTGTTTTTAAATGCTATCTGAGGGCATTGGGGGTGGGGCCGCATGCGGCCCGCGGGCCACCAGTTGCCCATGCCTGGCCCAAACCGTATGAATGCAGCAAGGTTTTGAATTGATGTTACATCTGAATTTTCATTTGTTTCACTTATTGCAAGACGTCATTAATTTACAGCAGGGTCCTTCCCTTATTTAGCAATTTTTTACCATGGACTCCCCACCCAGTTCACGCTCACGTAAGTCTGGTTTTGGACAAAGCCTCCAGCAGAACTATGAAACACACCCTCAAGACACACTTGGACCGTCCTCTGCAAAATGACAGATGCGTTCCAAGCTGAAAACATGTGGCACATGATGGGGGCAATAAGACCTTGTCATCGCAGTGATAAATTAAATCAATATTAGTGTCTAAGTCATAGATGAGAGTTCCAAGTACACAACAGGGTTGCAGACAACCATCATTTAAAGGCTTAAACCAGCACAGATCACATCATGTCTAAAACCCAACAGTTGGTAACACAAGTTACTGTTGACTATTAGAGAGGCTATATAGTCCAGTGGATGCAGCAGCTCATGCCACAGGAGCAGGTCTGTAAAAACAAAGCAGATTATTCTTTGGGGCCTCCACTGCCTAAGCACCCCACCAAACCTGCTGCTCCTTGTGACTGACTGTATACAACTGCCCAGCATCCCAGACGCCAGTCTCTCTGAGGAGAGGAATGGCTGTTTACTTTGGCAGCGAACCTTGGTTGAGATTGCAATGCGCCATTCCCTCCTTTGGGGAGGGCAAATACCACTGAAAAACAACGTTCACATTTTGCCCAAAGCAACACCAGAGGTCTTATTAAGGAACAGAGGCATAAGACAAACTGACAAGTGGCTGTTAGGCCGTCGACTGATGGAGATCTAGGATTATTGCAGACTGAGCTTGATTCTGTCTCACTGGTTACTGGGAACGACCTACAAGGTATCCGTTCTCCTGTGGTAAATCAGTCATCTCATTCCAAACAAACACTCGCGTACATATAGTAAACAGTTGTTAGCGGCACATGAACAGACTAGAGTGGACACAAAACATGGTCGGGGGAAAGTCCGTCGCGTGGGTCAGTAGAAATCGGTTGCCTGTTGTGAACATTTAGGAAGGTGTTTAACTCACCCGGTCGTGGTGCTGATTGGCCCGGTGTCAGAGTGGACAGTCCTGACAGGCCTCTGGGCCACACCTCCAATCCCATGGCCACGTCGCACAGCCGGGGTCAGGGTGATGGTCCCTCTGTTCAGCACCCCGTTAGCCAGGTTCAGACTGGTCAACTACAGGGACCAGAAAGCACAGTGACAAAGCAGCCAACTTAAGCAGAACTGCTAGGCAACACCTAGACATCTTAAAAAGTCTGCACTTACTGGAAGTGGCTCTGTACAGGAATGTTTGCTAAATGACTGCAGTGTGAAAGTGTCAAATATCCCAGAGGCTCCAGACCTTTCCGTTTCTATTTACTGGAGAATGAGACGTGACGTAGCGGCAGCAGTCCCATCTCACCCCTCCTCAGCTGAGAGAAATGTACACAGTGCATCTCGGAGCTAATCTCCTGTCTCCACTTCTGCTGCCCTGCATCCAGGTGGTCTTCCCTCCCCCACAACCTCCGCCGCCATGAGTGACAGAGATCATTACTCACCACACAAATATGTTTACAACCACTGGAGCACAATTAGCAGCATGGTGCCGCAGTATCCCTCCCTAATTACTACAGTACATGCTGATTCACACGACGTCATCTAGCTGACACTCGCCGTGCGTACACGATCTGTACAGCATGGGCAGCCCTTATCCCACAGGCCTGGAATTTAATGGAAATAAATACTTCCACAGATTCCTGCCCTACAGAATATAATGCAGCACTAAACAGTCGGGCTCATGAACGGCTGTGGACTACGGGAAACAAGGGGGGAAATTATGAATTGGTCTCCTGATAAGTTCGCCGAAGGGTGACAGTTGGCGTTTCATTTTGGAGAATGGAAATAAAATCTCATTTGATTCTGCAAAAACGAAATATGTGGACATGACAGGGGTTGTGCTTTAAGCTGAAGTCTTTGCAGGTGAATGAATTGTTTGGCTGGTTGTCACACCAGAGAAAGGGAAATGGCAAACATTCCTTAACGACAGGTGTTTAAATGAATGGAAAAGCTGACAGAACACAGAGAGGTTGGAGAGCTTTTATGGGCTGATAAAGTGTTGACTTTCGATCCTTGTGGTCGCAGGGAATCTGCATTCACTATCAACATAAAGTTCCTCAAGCATGACGTCCGAGCAGTCCTGGGATCAGGCATTTATTATCAGTAAATAATACATTCAAATAAACATGCAAATCCCTGAAATCAGGAATTCCAAAATTTCCCAATCAACCCTTAAATGTAGTTGCCCAAAAGGCACACCCATGGTGTTTCTCATCTCATGTTTCTCATGTAGTTGCCCAAAAGGCACACCCATGGTGTTTCTCATCTCGTGTTTCTCATGTAGTTGCCCAAAAGGCACACCCATGGTGTTCCTCATCTCGTGTTTCTCATGTAGTTGCCCAAAAGGCACACCCATGGTGTTCCCCAGGACGAAGGTGTTTCTCATCGCGGTGGATAAGCCTAGGCTGCATTCCTAGCATCACTGTCTCCCACTTGGATTCAACTTAAAGTGGGTCTGTTGTTGGTCTCTTGGGAGTGACTGAGGTAGGGGGGGTTCATTTATAATGAACAGATATATAAAAAACAGCCCTGTTTGACATACCGAAATCGAGAAGATAGCGTGAGACAAAATGGGACGGTCTAAAACAAAATGACAGATAAATACAATTATGACGCAAGCCCTCAAGTCAGAAGTTACATAGAGGGAAGACACACAATTCAGCACATATTTTACTGCCAAAGATTTGATTTGATTACACACGATAAGAATACTTAAATTTACCCCATTGGACATTATGACAATGTGAAACCAGTTAGGGTTATTCCCAAATGATGCCTGGCACTTGAAAAGAGTAATTGCTCAATGTTAAGAGTTCAGCAAGTGCAAGAGGGTGTTGTTTCTCTGAACAGAACACTCCAGTGAGATAAGTAATTTAATGACTCCCCATCTGAGTCAAGCGAAAGGCAATGTATACCAACATCATTCAAGTAGAAACAATTGAACTATTTCGGCAAAATAACAATGGGAATTAAAGCAATCACCGCTCAGAGAATCCTGGGATACTGTGCTAAGAAGATGAATCAACACAGCTGCAGTCTGTGTGGTCTGGTGCCTTCACAAAACCTCCCCGGAAGGGAGGGAGGGATGAAGAGAAAGAGGGAGGGATGGATGCTGGTGGGCTTACCCACATCCAACAAGAAACTGGAAAGGAAGACAGGGGAATAACTCAAGGTGGTAGAGCAAACAGAGCTCTCTCCCTGACTCGTGCCAATCTGCCACATTCTTCTATTTATAAGCATCAATTACAAAGAAAGCGAGTGCCTGTTAAATACCAGCAGAAAGCACTCCCCCGTGGCGCATCTGATAATGAGACCTCACACAGAGCCGCGGCTCAGCGCTCCACTGCCCTGCTCAGGCCGGCCGGTCTCCGCCACGGGCTCCAACGGCCCTCTCTGCCTGCTGGAGGAGGGACCAGCGGCGAGCTCCGAGGGCGTCCCTCCACACGGGGTCACGGCTGAAGGGTTCAAGACAGTCGCCGCTGGGCCACGGCTCATAGCGGACACGTCTCCTTCACTCGATCTGATGGGTGTTTAGCAGGTGGGGGGACTCACATGCTGCGTCAGGAGGCTGATGTGGCTCGAACTGGTGTACTGGCGGGCAGCCTGCTTCTCTGACAGCTTCTGCAACGCTGAGACGATGGCCTGATGGTTAGACTGGGCCTGAGCAGACAACGAGCCTCGGTCCAACCGTGTTGGGTCGGGTCTAGGGTGGCTGGGGCCGGCACGTTGGATGGCTGCAGCAGAGTGCAAACGTACCAAAAAATATAACACAGAGGCAGGGATCTGAGCAGGAAAAAGACATGGGTCAAGAGTGTTATCTTTACCTTGACCTGCAGACGTGGGCCTGGACAGCTTCTGGCTGTAGACGTGGATGGCACCGGGCATTGAGGACGGGACTATGGCGGAGGGCGTGGAGGTGAAGGACTGGACCCGCCTCAAGACCTGGGAGACGGGTGGGGCTGTGCTGGGAGCTGGGCGGTCAGATGCCCAAGTGACTGGAGGGGGCTGGGGCACCAGGGTGCAGGGTGAGGAGAACCCAGGGGCCTGGGGCTGCGGAGGGCGTTCTGTCTGGTAGCGAGGGGGGAGGTGGGACTGGGAGTGAGACAGTGGATGTGATGGGGGCGGTGGAGGGGGGCAGTGCAGTGGCAGACACTGGGACAGGTTCTGGCGGTAGTTCTGCATGGGGATGTGGACACGGTCTGAAGAGTGTTGGGAAGAACGGACCACAGATTGTTCACTGCGTTGGAGGTCTGCTTTCGTTTGGTCTGCAGCGTGCCGGTCTGCCGTGGTTTGGTCTGCAGCGTGTCGGTCTGCCGTGGTTTGGTCTGCAGCGTGCCGGTCTGCCGTGGTTTGGTCTGCAGCGGGTCGGTCTGCAGTGGTTTGGTCTGCAGCGGTTTGGTCTGTGCTAATTCTGACTTCAGAAATTGACGAAGCAGAGGTGCTGGAACCATCTTTGGCCAAAAGTAGAGCTGTTAAGAGAACAAAACGGGCCAGAAACCCTGTTATCATCCAGCTGGCCATTCCATGGTTCAAGCATGTTTATTTTCCTCCATTAGAAGCTGACCTGTGCTTGTCATAGACTCCAGAATAAGGCTTTACACATGTCCAAATACTATCTTAAAAGACAGTCTACAAAGGATGTTCAAATAACTGCTGAAATATGTGGAGTCTGTAGCAAACTGGAATACAGAAAGTCCCTACTGACTAATGGTGTACAAAAACTATTTTTCTTTTCGTCTGACAATTCCAACTCACCGTTGTGGTTCTTTGTGGTAGCTGGCTCTCCTGAACCTTGGCTGTTGCTATTGTCAGGTTTAGTGCTCCTACATTTGGTTCCAAAAAAGACACTGGCAGATTTGTTTTTGTGTGTGTAGAATGTCAGGACCTCCTCCAGATCACTTTCACTGGAAGAGCAGAAAGTGTTGTGAACATTCTCTATGATACCGGTAGCAAGACCACTGTTCAGTAGCAGAAGTCAATGAAACCATCAGGAGCATTCACAGATCAACTGTAAAGAGAGTAGGAACCAGAACACTAACCTTGCCGCAGCGATAAACTCCTCAAATACATTGGGGTTGATACAACGTTTTTCATCTTTAATCTTCTCCTGTTTCTTCACCATTTCCTCTGTCTCCTGTAAGCGTACAAAACAGTCAGAGACCAGTATATTGGCCTGTCTGAGCAAGCCACAAGTAACCAGTTGTTTCCTCATCAAATGAAGATAATCAACTGGAAAAAAAATGTAAATAGAGTTGGAAGTCAAAGGAAAATATAATGTAGAATGGAAAGTGACAAGAAATTCCCTGACTAATGTAATTACAATGCATCTGTCCGGCACACTGAAGGCTGAAGAGGATTTGGCTGTGTGGCTAGTTGTGGATACCTTTGTGTAGAAGTGGATGAACTCTCCCAGCTGGTGGGACAGGATGCGCTGGCGGTCCTGGAGGGGGAGCTGGCGACTGGGCACAGCCATCCTCATGTCCTGCTGGAGGTTACAGGCCGCCCTCTTCAGGAAGCGGATCACCAGCTCCTAGAGAAGACCTGCTGTCACTACACCCCATCATCATTAAAACACTCTCCTGAAATGGTGCTATTATATCATTTTTGGAGAAGAAAAAACAGATTTTCTCAAAGAGCATCACGTTTTTAATTCCAATACATACTCAATGCTTGTCTGAAACACCACCGTTTTGAGCAGTTGTAATAACAACATTTTATTCATTACTGTATGACTTAAATCTGATATTTAACAGCAAATACAAGAATAATCAATTGCTAACGTTTTTTCCCATACAATCATTCCCCAGGGAAATCTGATACACAGCAGACAGCTGTCTTACAATTTGGTCGTTGTCCTTCTCAGGCCAGGCTGAATTTGTGTTAGTCCTACTCTCTTTGAGTAGCCTTATCTGTACTCGATGGAGATACGAGGAGAATGCCACCCGTGCCTGGACTTTACTGCAAAACAACGGGGAAGACATGATTGAGGAGGACATGAGAGTGACAGGAGTGGGGACTCAGGAGGAAGAAAAAAACGACTGTAATGGTTATAAATGTTCTAAAAGACAAATCAGATTGAGAAGATTACAGTAGAGAAAGTAACTGCACACTCAGGCACACACAAGCATACCGCAACACAGATTATATCTCAGATCTGTGTCATTCCCTGACAGTGAATAATGAATGATCTTCACTGGTTTTCCAGCCAAAGTGGGAACAAAGCTTTAGTGCCTTTTAGACTTCTCACGTGTCAGTGAGCACAAGCACTGATGCAGGTTCTGCATTTTAAGTCCGGCATAGACAATACAGGTATCTGTCAGTCTCCAAGCCCAGTGTGACTCATTCAACACAACAGATTAATAACTGTTTGTGATTAATAATTGACCTGGTAAACTTAAAACTGGTACTGCCAGTATAATGCATTCAAACATTATTAGTAAAAAATTGAAGCTGTAAAACATAAACAATGATATAGTGTACTATAATTGCCCAGGTCCCAGTGCAGTCCTGGCAAGCTCAGAGGAATAAAAAAAAAAATGAAGACTTGTTTTTTGTAAATCCCCCTTAAATTACTATTTCAGACATACTACAAAAATCTATAGGAAACTAGAGCCTTTGCTGCCGTTTAAGTAGAAGTATGCAATATTCATTAACGTCATTGTAAATGCAAAAAAAAGTACATCTATTTTTTGGACTCTGGAATAGTGAAGGACAGTGGGGTGCCTTTCAACTCTCTCTCCAAGTCCATCCAAACTAAACCAAAGAAAAAGACTGTCTGACTCCTGTCAATAACAGTCCAATCACAGGCAGCATCTCTACATGGGATTTGTTGGCTCAGAACCGGTCCTCTTCCTCGGCGTTCTCTCCATGTCGTGAATTAGGCAGACATGGAGGAGTTCCACTCAGAGAGACTGATCGAAACATGCCTGTGTATGAAGCAGACAGGAGCTTCTAGGGATTTCTGACCGTGCGAAGTAGGGTAGGGCCCGTGTATTCCTCCTCCTGCTGCTGCTGAAAATGGGGTTGATGGTCATAGGCGATGGGAATGATGAGGATTAGGAGGGGGCTGCCGAAAGAAGCGGAGGTCTGGGGTGTGCACGGACCTGAGGTCCCAGCCCTGCTGGAGGATGAGGAGCAGGTTGACCTTGGGCATGGCGATGGCATAGGGGTGTCGGGACGGTACTGCTGAGAACAGGGCCTCGTCGTTAAGCTGCTCCATCAGGATGGGTACACTCTGCACCTCCACCGAACTCTGGGCTTTCTTCTCCGCCTCTTCCTCCTGGACTCTCTCCTCCCCATCCTCGTCGCCGGTCCTGGAAGAGGGGGCCCTGCGACCCCTGGCTTAAGCACATGGATTGCAGGAAAACGCATCACAGAATCATTTACCTTGCAGTGTCTTTACTGGATCACTTCTGCACTTCACGAAACCTCTTATAGTAGTTGTTCCATAAACTCTCATTGTAATATTTAGCCATAATTATTCTGACGCTGGGGAGTTCTTTGCGGAAAGCTAAGGAATGAACATGTCAGATTTTCTCCTCCTTGGCTTGGCCAGACAAGCCCTGGTCTGGGTCTGAGACTAGACTAAAAGTGTTGCAATGCTGTGTCAGCTGGATGAGGACAGACTCCCTGAGCCCTACCTGGTCTTCTCTTCATAGCCGAGCGCTGTGCCAGGTGGAGCTGCTTCTGCTTCCGCGCCTCCAGCGACAGCAGCTTCCTCTCATACTGGACCACATGCAGCTGCATATAGCCAGTCAGATTCCTAACAGAGGACAAGAAAACATTTTTAATATGACTTCTTAATAACAGGTCTTAAGTCCAAGTAACATACCTCTCCCTAACTAAGGACATTTATCTAAAACTGTTGCACTTAAAATGCAGAAAACTGCCAGGAGCTTGAATCAAAGGAGATTTTTTCCCTCCTGTTTCCCACAATACAGTCATTACAACAGAAATGGCCTCTAGCTGTCTAATCAACCCTATTCCAACTACTGAAGGAGCAAATTCAAGTACTTGTCCAGTACTTATTCCGGGTACTTGTCCATCTTATTTTAAACATGGGAAATGCCTCTCTATCCTCCTGGAATTTTCTAACTATTGACCTAAAAAGCTGTTTCCCAGCAACTCCACTGCTTTCCCAGAGACCCATAACGTATAATAGACACCATCATTGTATAGAGTCGGCATTGTGAGCCAGGCTGGGAGCCGTGACATAGAGGCCTTAAAACCTCCCAGGAGTTTGAGGTGAGGCCCAGCTCTTTGCATTGCCAAAGCAGATGTCCACCACAGCCAGCCCTTTAAAGGATGTGTAGGTCACACAAATGGCAAGAAACCTACACTGGTCCTGATACACAAATGCAATAGAAAATGGAGGAACATAAAGGCAGGGAACTAAAAAACGAATATAAGTGATAATAATATGCTGGGAGGCAAGGTCACCTTGGAATGACCAGCTGCACATTCAGTAAAGGAGGAGTGGAGTAATGCAATGAAATACAATCCCCTATTCTGAGGGCAGGGTCAGGGATAATGGAGTTTAGCAACAAAGGATCCATGGGCATCAAAACATACAAATGGGGACACATATTGTGCATCCAAAATCAGCCCAGGTGGCCCTCCCCAAAACCTCATGGGGTGCTTGGGTTTCTCTATAAATTCTCACGTGACACGTTGATATAATAGCAAAGTAAACATCTGCGAGGGGAGAATTTCCTGTAGTCTAGAGAAAACAAAACAGACATTTATTCCCATAAGCACCCATGCAGAGGATGCACCTGCTGACTAATTACAAGCAGAGACGAGAAACGGCAGGTTTCTTGCTGAAAAATTGGACCTTTCATCCCAGTCCAGCGGCTGTGGGTGCCGGACCTGCCTGTGCATCTGGGACAGCAGGTCCCCAACGCGCGGCTGTCTCCCCAGGTCCACCACACCGCCGTGCGGCTGTCTCCCCAGGTCCCCCCCCCGCCGTGCGGCTGTCTCCCCAGGTCCCCCCACCGCCGTGCGGCTGTCTCCCCAGGTCCCCCCACCGCCGTGCGGCTGTCTCCCCAGGTCCACCACACCGCCGTGCGGCTGTCTCCCCAGGTCCCCCCACCGCCGTGCGGCTGTCTCCCCAGGTCCACCACACCGCCGTGCGGCTGTCTCCCCGGGTCCACCACACCGCCGTGCGGGTGTCTCCCCGGGTCCACCACACCGCCGTGCGGGTGTCTCCCCAGGTCCCCCCCCCGCCGCGCGGCTGTCTCCCCAGGTCCCCCCCCCGCTGCGCGGCTGTCTTCCCGGGTCCCCAACAACAATCAAATGTAATAAGGGAACCATGATTTCCATGAGTCCCACTAGAGAGCTAATAAAAGAAAACACTGAGATGGAGCCAGGCAGCTCTTAGGCTACAGATTCAAAACAGAATCGCCTGTGTGGAAAGCAATGTGAATGGTTTGCTCTTTCTAACATTTATTTGTGAAAACACTTTCTGAGCGGAGTGAACAAACAGACACTGATGTAGTGGCACATGCTTGGCTGGAAGGGAAACGAGTCTCTCCTCCCAACACTTCATGCAAGGTACAATTCATTTCCAACCCTTTTTGCAGACCAAGCCAGAATCATTTGTGTGCTGGAAAAGGGGTCGCTGCACAAAACCGGTCTGGCCCGAGGAGAGCAGAGAATCACTTTATTTTCTTTTACTGATGCCCCACGATGCCTTCAAATTAACTCTTTTAGCTGGACTGGCAAAATAGAATGTTGTTCAGGCAAAGAGGAACGGTTTGTGCCTTTTCTAGTTAGCATTCTGCATAGCAGCCAGCCAACTTCAAAACTTTCACTTGAAATAGTAATAGTACTTGAACTTTCCCCATACCATCCAGGCCAAATAATATGTCAACCCAACCAGCGTAGCTGAACGGCAGATAGACCTCAGCCCACCCAGAAAATGTCTGAAGGGGGATGACACTGTTTGACAAAACCAGTGTGAATCTGGACTTGTCAGTTTGTTCTGGATGAAGCTATCATTGAAGCTGAGGAGAGGTCCATGGTAAGATTAAAGAGAAAAGCATAAGACATTCCAATGCAGTGGGGTTAGGGAGTCGAGACAGCGTTTATCACAAGGAAGGCCAGCTTTCGGACCGACTTGGCAGATAACTGGCTTTGAAAGACATGGTTATATTTTGTATTTAGGTAGTGCGAATGTAAAGGCACTCTCACCACACTGTGTTATATCGAAGGACCATAGACAACTTCATACAGAAATCCCAGAAGTTCCAAACCTGACCCAAGCTAGCTTTGAAGGAAGGGAGATTGCCAGTCACTATATCAATTTGTGACTGCAGATAACATTTGTTTTATGAAATACATTTGACATTCTCATTGTCAGAAATGATACACATAAAAAGAAATGTTGGCATTCCCCTTCGCTATTAGAGTATCTGAAAAACCATTAATATTTTAATAAATCAGAACTATTTATTTAAGAGAAGAACATTTTTAAAATGTTTACATAGAGTGAGGGGGGTGGAAAGGGCGTCAATAACACCCACCGTAATCTCGATGTCACCACCACTTTCCCCAATCTAGAAGACAAACCAAGCAACATGGAAAAATCATAAAGGGCCAAGGGATATGCCAGCTCCACAGATAATATTGTGTTATAGAGAAACATAAATTAAATGCTGTACATAAACCTAAAGCTCATAAACACCACCTACAGAAGTCTGAACCCATGCAAGAAGATAAAATAAGCTGAGTTGTATAACAACTTCTATTTTATCATTCTTTAATTTTCCCTGCTGTTCGTTGCTCCATAAACCCTCCCGAGCCCAGCCCCAAACTCTTTGAGGATTAGACTACCAAATCCACACTGCCACATAGACACTGTTACTGCTCTGGAAAACTTTACTCTCTACTATTAACATACATATCTTATTAGCCATTCTCCTCACCTATTCATCTGAAGACAAAACAAACACAAAGTCAGGGTCCAACCGTTTCCACGAATTGATGGAGAAGCTGATCCCATTCCCAACCACCATGGAAATGCTTACCTTCCATGGAAAAGTCTGTTGGCCAACATGTAGTTCATCGAAGTCTTATACTCCAGATAACCACTGAGAAACAGAGACAAAGGTAATCATAAAATGACAGCAATTATCACTACCACAAGCTTCTCCCAGCTTCAGCATTTTCTGATTAATCTGAAATGAATGTGCTACAACAGGGCTACTGTGCTACTCAGTGTCATGTAGTCCCAGTCATTTCCAAGATCACTCAGAGAAATGGTGTAAAAACAAATAAGAAAGCCACAAATCCCCATTACTTACATGCGCATAAAGCTAATCAAGCAGCAAATCCCTAATATAGGAATATGGACCATAAACACAAAACTGGATTTCCCCCTAACTAGGGGGTTTAGCGCTGTTTCAACCGTAAGTCATTGTGGGATTTCAGCCATGTTTGGGGAAAACATACAGATCTAACAACAGAGCAGGCAGAATTCAGATATAATACCAGTCATTACCCTGCTAATACCAGTGGTTAAATATAAAGAGGCAGCAGAACGTTAAGCATTATATACTGGGTGGTTTGAATCCTGAATTCTGATTGGCCGATAGCCGTGGTATATGAGACCGTATAGCAGGGGTAAGACAACACATTATTTTTCACTGCTCTAATAGCATTGGTATTCCAGTTAATCATCTCAATAAGGTATGCTGTGGTGTGGATAATGGCGAACATACCACAACTAAGTGCCACGTCCAGGCACTCAGCAATGCACCTTACCTAAGAACAACTCCTAGCTGTGGTATATTGGCCATATACCATACCATCGCACGCCCTAACGCATAATTAGACAATGCTGTGGCACTTCTATTTTCAAGTGTATCAAGACACAGTGTAACAACTATGTCCAATCTTCTCTTACCTGTACAGTTCCCAGGTCTCTGGAGTGGGAAAAATTCGGATGAATCCGCCTCGTCTCTCATCCTCCTCTCTTATTCTTCTCAGGACTTTAACCTGCCGTTGAGAGGAAAGGCAACTCATAGCTACAGATATCTGACAGATGAATAGTGGCCCCTAATGTAGATGTATCATGTCAACTGAAGTGGGTTTACCTCCTCAGCAGTCAGGCCCAGGGTGCTGTCCTCCTGTTTATTTCCCGTCTTAGGCCTGTCAGTGTCGGTGCTGTTGGCTGTGGGCGGTCTCTGTCGCTGCAGAAGTAGAGGGAAGTGGACACAAATGTATACTGACACCGTCCATGAGCTCTCCAGTCAGATACCTGTTCAACAAATTAGCTGTTTGTAACGAATGGAGTGTCAATGCAAGTCGGCTGGCTGTGTTTAATTCATACTTTTGCCTGCCTGGGTTCCATATAGTAAATAGGCTGTGTGTATGTTCGCTAGCTGGCATTCCTCACTCCTCCTCAGCGTGCATTAGCATGGCTGATTGACGACTTTGGCACGCAGATTTGAGCCCAAGCCAGACAATAAGGGCATAACCCCACAGGATCACAGAGAATGTGTCATCTAAATAGCGGGGGGATTACTTTGAATTTGTCTGACTGGTAGGGGGATATGATGGCAGCCAGAGACTGACAAGGCCTAATCCCCTGAAATAATCTCAACTCCTGCTCCCAATCACAGAACAGTATGGAGGAAGAAGTCAGGGTACCCATAGGAACCCAGGATTCATTACCTGCCTCCCTGACAGGATTGCTTTAGTGGCTACATTGTTTTGCTGTGTCTGTAACCAGCTGAGGCACTGCACACTTTTACTAATGGTATGGAATATAAGAACTGCACTGCAATGCTTATTCATCAGTCTTGGCAAAACCAATCTACTAAGGACAACTTGATTAAAAGCAGACCATGACACATAATCAATAGAGAGTACTTTGGAAAGTAGGAAAAATAGCTGAATAAATTACGCTCAAAATGAGAGACTAAAAACGACAGGTGGTCAAAAAATGAGGTGGCTTTCTTACCAGTGAGTGTAAAGGCGGCGTGGTGGTGAGGCAGAAGGAAAAGGTCAAACAAGGTTAGTGTGTCTGGATTACAGGAGGCAGGGCAAGTTACCAATCTGGGGAGAGCATTAGCTGACTGAGAGGACAAAGGGTGCTAACCGAGGCAATGGGGTGCGACACAACGTGAGATGAACGTCAGCTGCCAACTTCAGCCACACACACAAAACGCACCGACGTCCAGCCTCGCTACAGTCCGCTACGTCTAACTGGGCTCTGCGTACAGTAAAAGGTGGATAGACCGGTGGAGCAGAAAAAGAAACGGGTGTGATCTGACGATGTCCCACCAACGGATCCCCGGCCCAGGCCCGGGCGTCGTAGTGGACAGCAGTGAGCCAAGTGCATTAGGTAGCGTGTCATCATTAAGCGACAGGGCCCAGTGAGCGCATTAATCACTTGATTAAAAATGATAAAGTAATAATCCACAGAGAGCAGCATTCGCCGTGCCGATGATGTAACCCTGATGTCAACAGGCTAATTGCATTAGCGGTTGTTTTTCATGAGAGCGATTTTCCATGAGGGCAAAAAGGGCCCAGCTCTGTGACAGTACAGTAAAGAGATTGTTTTCATGATGTTAGGTTAGATTGCATAAAACTACTAAGACATGTATCAGTGAAACTATAAGGAAAGAGATACCTGTGCTTTGTGGGCTTGGTATTTCTGACTTGGGTCCTGAGCTACCCGTTCTGAGCTGGGCCGTCGTAGGAGGGGGTCCAGACAGACAAAGCCTGCAGGGACACAAGACACTTGAATTCGTTAAATCACAAGAAGCTAGAGATAACGTGCTATCAAGAGCAGCAAAGCACATGTAATCCCATAATAAAGGTCTGATACTGATACCATCATTTGTGACATGAATACGGTGCCCAAAGCTAGATCCTCCCATACTGTCTCTGACACCCCTGATCATTTACACGCTCTCAGAGCAGACTGACGGACGAAGTGAGGATTAACGAAAACCATTACAGTTCACCTTCATATTTTCCTATAGCAAGTGAGGGCAAAACATACTGCAGATCAGATTCATCGACAGCTCAGACCCTGAGGTTATTTGAACTGCCTCATCCAAGCCGTCAGGTAAGGATCAGGCTCTCGCCACGTTCTCGTCTAAATGCTGCAATTATTACAAACATGGCTGACGCGGAACTGACAGCTAAACACAAGGGGAAAATGAATACTAATGGCACACTGTCATTATTTACAGAGCTGGGATAAAGCCCAAGTTTTAGGAGCCAAAAGCGTTAGGGTTTGTTTGGTGAATAATAGATGGGGTATGTTTTACATGCCACTGCTCATTTTCCCCAGGCCCACACTAATGCATTAGTCCAAAGATAACTGGCATATGTATGATTCCCTCCTCTCACTTAATGAGCATGAAGGATGGGAGGGAGTTCCAGCTGCACGCTGGCCTCGAATCTCCACTGTCATTTCCACTGATGCGGACATATGGGAAGATTAAATCAGCTGTACTTGTAGTAGTACACACATCATTGTCATTTGCTAAACTTTGGAAGGAACTGGACGAGTACAAGAAAATATTTCTTTTTCAGATGTGAATTATTGTTTCTCTAAAATATTTCCCACAGCTCCAGACAAACTGGTTACCTGAGAGTATTGTTTTCTGTGAAGGAATGCGACACTAAGACACTTCTCCATGTTAAGAACATCTGTTGTATAATCAGCGTTGATCTCTGCCTGGGGCTGACCATTGTTTTATTATTGACATGCTAAGGTTTGCTTTGGTTTAATAATCTGACATTGCATTTCTCAAGAGAGCTTAAGACACCAAAACAACCATGTCCGCTGTTGACAATTTCACCCACTAGTCAATTAACAAGGCCTGTGGTTTCTGCACAAGTCTGAAGCCTCATTACAGTGACATCCAACAATACTCATTACAGTGACATCCAACAATACTCTAACGTACAATGTTGACGAAGTGTACGGAAAAAGTCCAAAGCAACATCTCCCCGCCCCCACAGGCTAAAACCCAACGTCAATGTTATAAATTAATTTCTTCCTTTGCAGTAAGAATGCGCTGCAGAAAACCCAAACAAACAAGAGACACTTTGATGAAAAACGAGCATAGCGGAACCCGCTGCAGGCTACATTCTGTGAATAGCAGGAGCCATGGCCAACAAAGTTTCCATCTGTGCAGGCACTCCCCAGCTCGGCCCCAGCCCTGTTCACAGGTAGAGCAGCCATGAAACAGACGTCACATGGGGACTGACTTTAGTCTAGTGAGCCACATAGGGCAACTGATAAGCAGCCTACAGCGTCAACAAGGTGAGGAGAACATGCACTTTACAGATCAGGCTTTGAAACAAAAAGATATAGGTTAGGAATTACTAACATAATAGAGACCATGTAGTTCACAAAAAACAGCTGGGTGTGTTAGAAACATTTTAGCCAAGAACATTCAGCTTTAGCAGCCTGACCAAAGCCTTGGCATTGCCCACTCCCCAAACCCAGTGCATTAACACTTTATTAATGTGCAGTGGAAGAGAGTGTGACTCACCCACAAGAGAAAACATGTCGGATATCATGCTGGCCTTTATTTTCAGATCCAGAGGAGCGTCGCTGGAAATACAGATTCAAATCATATAAACATAACAAATATTTTATTGACATTCATTAAAGTCATCAAAAATCCATATGGCAAAATAGTGCAATATACCTCTCAAAAACAAGTGCAAACCAAAACTATACAGGAAAAGTCCCCAAACTGACATGGAAAGAACTGCTAAGATATATTAAGTAAAGCTTGCATTTAACATTTGGGTATCAACAAACTAAGTGTAAATCCTCAAACACGCCATCTCCTAAAGCGTTTTAATACAACATGTTTCTTCATAGACCTCAGCAGATTATGTTTATGACTTTATAGAAGGAAGAACAGAAGTGTGTGTTTGTCTCAAGGAAAAAAGAAAACTTGTCTGAGTTACAGTGAAGTCCCTTAAATTTACAAATACAACTTATCAATATTTCCAGAGCAGGGTAACGCTCTCAAAGAATAATGTTTAGGGAAAAACTGCTGAAACAAAATCGGAGACTGAAGATCTGGCATAAGCATCTGTGTGTCTAATGAACCGAGAGATGATGACGTGATGAGTTAAGAGCCACTAACCAGGCCAGAGAGGGAGAAAGGTTGACTTCCAGGAGCCACGGTTTGAGGTTGGAGTCGATGAGCACATCAAAGCCGTACAGTTCTGTAGATAAAACACACACATAATGAAGTTACCAGAGAACCTGGGCGGGGGGGGGTCAGTGGACTGGCTCTATACTACTCTCTGCTCCCACTAGTGATGAATTCAAGGGCCCTCCTTTTTAAAAGTGTTATGAAAACAAACTAACCCTTCCACTTTTCCCTCAAGCCCTTACATCAGTGGTGCACACTAACGGCACGGCATGAAGAGCAGGAATGCCGCCACGTTGTTTGAATGGAGGTTTTTGGTCCACAGGAGCAGCAATATTGGTATGAAAAACAAATGAATGTACTGCCGCTAAAGAGACAGCAGCATATCGCAACCAGAGGAGCGCAGTTTCAACAGACCCCCAATGCAAGTCAATTATATCACACACGTCTCGAACACCGGGAACCGATGCGTGCCCGACGTCGCAGACTCCCCCGCACCTCACGGGCCTCCCCGAAATTCAGAGAATGTACAGTGCACCCATGAACTCAACGTGCAGGTTGTTTTATTGATTTCTTCCCGTTACTAGTGGCCTAAAAGATATCAGAATGAATCCATTGTTGATTCAGAAAACCAAATAATTTCACCGAAGTTAGATTACAGGATTGTTGCATATCTGTGCTATAGAGCAAGATCTTCGTTAATCTCAGAGGGTTTTGAACAGTGCGCATGGGATCATTTACTTACGCAACACTTGGATTGAAAGTAAATTTGAATTTGTTTTCACGCACCACTATAGAAAGGATATTCATTTGGGAATTTCTGTATTTTTTTTTTATATTTCAAGTCAGGGTTCCATTACCCAATCACAAGGCAATTTAGGGCTTTTTGCCATCGTAAAAGGCCAATGAAGGGCATTTTGCAGACTGGGATTTAAAGCAGAAATATCGTATGTCTGTGATTTGTCATTGGAAAAAGTAGAAGTTTTTTCATTGGGTATCACAGAACATAACAATCACCAATTGCATCAGTATAAAATTGCCATCGCCAGATTATACATATATTGCGATAAACGTGTACAGACAGTTGTAAAATGCTAATAAAAAATGTAAAAAAGTATTATTTCACATTTGTTTCTAATACCCCCAAGTAAAATAAAGATTTAGATTAATCAAACAGGTTGATGTCTTATTAAATCATAATGTCACATAAAATATGAGCAATGGAAGAGATGTTTTTCACGTTTTCTTCTCAAGTAACTATAGAACAATAAATACTTCAAGGGTCTAATTATTGTTCCCACAAACTGGCAGTTGATGAAATGGTTGGTTTTCTGCTACTGATAACATGGATATTAAATATCCAATCACTCAGACAGAAACTACAATAAATGTCTGCTGCTAGTGAAGACTGGTTGCCTGCATTGCATTAGCTAAGTAGCCTATATTTATATTTCAGTCCCAGTGATCAGCTTACATAAGAGCTTAGATGAGAAACATATTTCTGAACACAGTACTAGGGCATTCAATAGGCCTATATGGTTCTCCAGAAATCTAGAGTCGGCTTTTAATATGGAGATCCATTTGGGTCTTTGTGTTGAGAGCAAAATGTTTTGCTTTGCATTAAAAAATAATTGTTCTGAAAGCGAATACGAGACTTGTAATATTTTGTAAGTGAGCGCAAAACTTTATGCATTTCATTTACTTTATTACTTCCTTTGTGTCTGGATGAAAGGCTGAACAGTATTGGTTGTAGCCAAACTGACACACAAAAATGGCTGACCATTGGATAAGCGTCATCCACACCCCCCCACTAATGCCCGCCCACAGCTGTGGGGTCAAAAGGGCAAACGAAGAACTAGTGTTTCAATCAAAAAAGATTCAAAAGCAAGTTCTGTTTTCAAATATATCTTTTGTTCTCAGAGTATATATTTTTTCAATGAAATGTATGAGGTTTTGTGCTCTATTAAAAAATATTTGATTGCAAAAATATGTTTTTAACTGAAGCCTCGTATTGATTGCAAAGCAGAAAATGTTGCTTTCGAAAAAATTGACCTCTGTATTTTGACAATATTATTGTAAAATCCTTCTGCCACATCGGCCAAGTGTTGCTTGGTCAAAATTGTAGTGCACAGTTAGCCTGCACATAGAACTCACCTCAGTCTTGAACTGTTACAATCTAGACAAAGTTGAAGAGGCTTATGACGCAGCAAACTGCTGATAGACCCTGATCTCCAACTGAGCTAAGTTTGGAAAGTTAGGGTATTTTCCAAGTGCAAGGGATCTGAAGACTCAGACACTCGTACATATGTTCCACTCCATCGTCAGCCTGGCAGAGTGACACAATAAAAGCCTTTTACAGTCAGTAAAAGGCAGTCAAGGAGTTCCATGTGTACAAACTCATCTGTCCCTCTCCTTTTACTGTTATAAAACAGCAATGTCACCACAGCGTGACGGATTAGCCCTGTGGAAGTTCTTCTCACCACCACTCCCTCTGTCAAAACTCCATCACTCTGCATGGGGAGAGTCCCTTACCTTAAGCTTACAGGCCTTTGGTGGATAGCAAAGAGCCTTTCACAGGAAAGGGCACAGCTCTGGCTGTAAAGCCACAAAGGATTTTGCTCAATGGCACCTCAAATTAGTCTGTTTTCTGAGGTATTCTGAGGCCAGAGGTAGATTTTTTGAAAACTGTAATCTGTTTATTCTAGTGTTAGCCGGTCAGATAAGTGGAAACACAGAGTCTACACTATTGTTCACACAGTCATTGGTGGCGGACAGATATAATAGCTTATGTCTACCTTAATGCTAATGTAAATATGGATGGATTTTCCTTATTTAGTTGGTGGTTTTCTAACACTAGGATAAAAGGCAGCAGACAGCCAATTGTAAGACTGCAAGAGTATATCAAATCAATTTCTCTTGTTAGTATTATAAGGATTATGAAAGATAAATTCTGATCAACATTGTTTTTACTTTGAGCTAAGACGTTAAACATATTATTGCCAATGCCAGCAACATTAGTAGCAGGAAAAGTATGTCTTGGTCGGGATTGGACAGAGGATAAGTGAAACGCAGTAGGTGATAAGTAAAACGCAGAGATTTTCTTTTCCACTTAGTGATGTATCCCTTTTTGTTTTTAAACAGGAAGCAGGCACACGCATTCAGCCGTAAAACCCTGTGTAGATCTGTAAGGCTCTGGGCACGGAGGACCGGAGTGCCTCACCCGAGGCGCCACAACAAGAAGACAAAGAAAAGCCTTTCCACCTCGTCACCGAGCACAATCCAAGCGCATTTTGCCCCAATTAGGAGCAGACGTGGCCGCTGTCCCATGGGCCCCTGGAGCCGGGAGCTCCGAGACACGTTTGTCCTGTGGCTCGACCACTGCCTGGGGAGTGCTGTTAACACAGCCGCAGAGAAGCCACAACAGCCGTCAAATCGAGAGAACCTCCAAGACTGCCATTAAACCAGGGAGGAAAATAAAGACAAAGTGATGGGAGGGGAGACGATCAAGTGTTTTTCACCATTGGATGGGCGCAGTTGGAAACTCACAAGAGACAGCACTAAAACAGAGCCATCCCCACCCTGGAGAATAACTCCATGGGTCACACAATAACAACATAAAGCATGTTCTTCAAGTGGGTTTTGTTGTCAGGCATCACAAATTGGATTATTACTCTCAAACAGAAAATGCATGTTGAATTTGTTTCTCTAGATTTACAGTGAGGAGCAAGAAGTTAGATGGCAAATCTGTGAAAACATGCTTAAGGTAGAAAATAAAAGGCCAAGTATAGGTTGAGTCTTCATGGATAAAGAAATAACTAATGTCTTGGTAAATGAGATCTGACTTATGGACAAATGCAGTACAAAGAAATGGAACTGAAATCTGAAAGGTACATACTGCTGATTCCTAATTTTGTAGTAGGAAGCAGGCTACCTGACAGTGTAGTGGAATATGTTCAGTGGAATATATGAGCCGCATGTGGAATGTTCTGTGTGTAATGAAATAGGCCTTTGGCTTGACTAATCAGATCTCAGTCAAAACATGTCTTAATCAGCATCTCTCAGTGAAAAGCCTGTCCATTAATCACAGGGCACAGTGGTGAAGGGCAGCATGGGTGGGATTCTAGAGTCTTCCGCCCACCCCCACACACATTTTACCAAGGAAAGTTCGAAAGAAGAATGTTTTTACTCCTTTCCACATCAGAGAGTGTAATGGAAGGTTTTGTTACAGTTTAGATAGGCAGAGATATTTGCGCAAAATGCGCAAACCTCATTTGAGAACAATAAACACTGCATAAAAGACACTAAAATAGCTCTGAATAATTTGCGACGAATTCAAATTAAAAGGGGTGTCACGGCAATGTCTTGACATGCCCCATAAGTGGCAAAGATTGCATGTTAACGCTGAACAATAAGCCCTGTTTCTGTCCTGCACACACTGCCCTCTTCAGCCAGAACTATTCATCTGGATACATCACAGCCTACTAATGTTTTCCCTTTTATTGGTGCATGGCATCACTGCTCAGGACCATTTGAGAGCATGAATTAACATTGTGTTCATATTCGGGAGGTAGGGGGAGACGGAGAGGAGGAGTTTAACAGGAGCGGAGTCTGGGAGAACACGGCCCCTTTGTGGTTTGGGTTGATTTTATTTAAGAGAGAATATAAAGCACACAGTGATACTGGGCTGTCTTGCTGGCCTGGACTCCCGGCACTCATGTTCTACACTGGCTCCTACATGTCTCCACAGACACTGTCACGTATTTTAAAAAGCAACAGGCCCACCTTGAGAGGAGGATAAGAAGCGAGGCGGCAGACTGAGGGTGGTCCTCTGGAACTGTCGGGACTAGAGCCGTCACGGTCCTCCTTTGGAAAGTACATTCAGCAGACGCACTGGGGGTGCTATCATTAACAAGCCTGTCTGAGGAAAACTAAAAACCGCCACTCGCTGGTAAATTGATATCACAATGGGTAACAGGCAAGTTTTGGTATAGCCCACTGTATTTGTCTATATGAAAACACATTGCCGGCGTGAACTGTGAGTCTTAGTTCATCACGTCAACATCACCTCATGCCTGTAAGCGCCCTGTCACTCCAGATGACAGTGATCCTCCATTGTCAACATGCCCTAAATTGATTTATTCCCATCAGGCACGTATGAGGGCGGGATTAAAGCTGGCCGCCCCAGCGACACCCTAAACTGAACATGTCACACCCTGGGCCCATTTGTCTGTAAAGCCCTGGGGTACTGTCTAATGCATGGAGTACAGATGTTATCTCTATGCAGGCAACTGTCAGATAACTGGCTGCACTGGTACACAGCCCTCACAGCTCAAAGAATTACCAGTCAGGGGTCTATTATGTCTACAGCGACCTCTCAATAGGGTCAGCCAGGAATCTCCACTGTGAGAAGCACTGACAGCACAGGGTAAAGAGAGACAGACAAGACCTGGAAAAGAGAATGGAGAGACAGAGGGAAAAAGGAGAAAGAAAAGGAGACAGGGAGGGCAGAGACACTGGGAGAGGCTGGGCAGACATGCCTTCAGTCAAAGCCCAGCTCTCAGAGAACACCGGAGTGAGAGGGAGGACGGTTAGTGCCAACACTAACACCAGCAAACGGCTCCGAAATGGAGTTCACACGAGCCTGGTGCTACACAGGAGCAGCCAAGAAAACAGTCAGCCTAAATCAGACAGACCTGAATGGCAATAGAAAAAAAGAGACAATTCCTGCCCAGCCAGTCAGAGCAGGAAAGGCCAACATAGGAACCGGACCCGCTCGGAATTGACTGTCTGTAGTCCACGCTGAAGAAATGGAGGAGAAAACGAAACGGCACGGAAGGCTGCATAAGAAAAGACAGAGAGCAGAGAAGGGTACAGGCGGCCATGGGGGGGGTACCGGTCCGGGACCCTGAGTGCGAAACTCTGGCATTACCGAAGCAGTTGTTCCTGTGTGGCACAAACATCTGGCATGCGGTGGCTATCTGCAGCTCAGCACTCAGCACCGCCTTGATCACCAGGTCCTCCACCTGACCCATGAGCACTGTAACACAGAGGGACAGAGACACAGAGCACAATGTGACTGTCCGAGACCTGACTGGGACCTAAGCCTGGACACGCCGACAGCACCTCAACATGGGGGACAGTACGCGGCTCCAGTTTCAGGAGTAGATCTTATGGAGGATGTGAGAGTCGGCGGTGTCGGGCTGAAGACGAAATCCTGTTCAGCTTGACGACGCTGAATGCTTTCTTTGACGACACACGGACGATACCGGAGACAGTCTGTGACTGGACAGGGAGCAGGGAGGAGGTCCAAAAGGGGAGCCGAGAGATTAGGTTACTCACACGTGGTGTCCTTTCCCTCCTGCTTCAAATACCGCAGCATTGCACTCATGCTCCATTTGTTCCCATAATCCTCCACTTCAGGATCATCGCAGCTGAAAAGGAACAAAAGACAGACAATGTCTGGCATTCTTCTACACAGCCTTGTGAATGAATTACATGGAAAGCAAACATCTATCTGGCATCTGTAAATACCATTCTCAAACGCCCGGAAAACAACGGTGTTTGATTTCACCAATTTCTCTCAATAAATTCTAGTTGAATTAGCTGCATATCCATTCAGTGGTTTCTGAAAGGGAATGCCGAAGTAATCCGCAGATCCCAGGGTACCTGATGTAGTCACTGCTCTTCTTGTTCACGCTGTAGTTGGTTAGATGCATGAACTGGTTCTTGATGTTCTTAGTTCCATGGTCATACTTCACGGTGGCAAACCTGTAGGCAGACTGTCGTTTGAGCCATTCCAATAAAAGGACGTTCAAGTAGTTCATGTATCAAGGCGAGAAAATATTTAGGCTCGAAAAGCCACATCAGGATTTTGAAATTCAATGTGACTGCCGCAAAAATAATTTACGAGCGATTTGTTAGACCAAATCGATTTGCGGACAAGAAAAGGCTTTTATTAAAACAATTCCAAGGCCATAATAATTTCTTAACACTGTTAATATTTTTTTTCACACATTTTGGAATGGGTCGGAGTGGTTTTTTTAACCCCCTCAAAAACAAATGTTCACTTTATTTTGCATTCAAACCCAACACTGGCCAGATTGAATCAGTTCACAAGCTGAATCTGGCCTCCAGCCACGGTATCCCCACCCTGTTCTATATAGACTTACAACACAAACAGCAATTCATATGACTGACCTTTGACAATATCAGAGAGCCTAGTAGAGCAAAGATGTTTACTCTACTATATGGTGTATGAAAAAGTATTGGATAACACACATGGAATATTGAGAATTCTTTGGCATACAGCGACAACTTCAATACCGTCAAACCTAATGGAATGCGAAAGATTAAACTGGTTTGCAATTCAGACAAAATGTATTACCCTCATTTATTACATAAAGCATGGTTGGCCATGAACAGCAGTGTGTGTTGTGTGTCAAGCCTAGCCGAGATGACCAACTCATTTTACCCAAATACTCCACCCATCACTGCCCCAAACTGCTAACTACATCAGGAATATCCAGAAGAATACAATAATACAGCTGGCTCCAAGCAAATATAAAGTGAAATTACATATTTTGAAATGTCTATATTTACCAACTGTGATAATAAGAAAAACAACTAAACATTGCTTATCTTGCAAATAGCATTGCAGTTGAGGCAAACGTAGGCAGATTTCTGAGACACACTCCTATTATTACAGCATAATATCATCACAATGTTTAATACATCTGGAATACTGTTTGAAATAGAGTTTTGCCTCCTGGCGATCTGGGTCCAAGTCTGAGAAAGAGCATTTGATTATTTAATTGGACTGTTGAGACAATGGATAGCTTTGTTTGAAACCACTGCCAATGTGCACTATTTATCATGGGCACATAGGAAACGCTTCGGCTGCCCTCTAGTGGTCATTAAGTAGTAGGTGCCTAACAACAGTTGCTATTTTTACATAAGTCATTCAGCAGACGTTCTAATCCAGAGCAACGTGGTGGTGAGTGCATGCCTTTTTATACGTTTTACATAGTGGTCCCTCGTGGGAATCAAACCCCTAACCTTGGCATTTTCTTCACTACTTTCATGAAGGCTGAAAAATAATTGTAAGCCCCTTTTAAATACGGAACAATTTAACCGAATACATGCTTAATCGATCTGGCTATTAGAGATCCAGTGAACATCTCACCTGGCCAGGCCCTCCTCATAAAGATAAATAGTGACGGGATCATATGAGGTCACCAGAACATACAACCGCACATCAAACTTGAAGTCTGAAAAGAATAAGCATTGAAAATAGTTAACTGCTTCTCTGGATACATTAAGACTGTGATCCAACAACATGTGATAGGCAAAAACTCACCGTCAATCAGTAACGGGTTATTGATATAGCGAGACACTAAGATGTTCTCGTCCCCTGGAATCTGGTTGGGCTTTGTAAGAGAGAAGTCCAATATGTTAGGTTATATAACATGGCAATGATTAAATTAAGCAGAATGCTCCGGGTACAGTATGATCAAGTCAGGAGCTATATCCATATCAAGAGCCATTTTCAGTGAAAGGAATAAGGTCATTCATGAGGCTAAAATGTGTTGCAGGTGGTGAAGCCAATGAGGGGAGGGGGCTGAGGGAGGTGGAGAGCTTCTAACCTCAGGGTTGGCTACAGTTCAGAGAGAGGAAAAAAAATGAATGTCCTTCTTTTCAAATATCACCCTGACATTCTTTCCACTGTTTCATAAAAATACTTCAGAAGAAAAAGTGGTTATAGGTTGTCCAATTCGGAGAACCTTGTGGAGGTCTTCCAAAGCCAATTCCTTGAAGTGTGTGATTTACTCAACAATGTATGACACACTGTGGTACAGTTTATTTTTCATCAGAATTCCACCCCCACAACAGGTAAGCCATATTGTTCCGTTTAGAACCGGAGTTCCCTAAGGTAATCACCCTGGAGTTGCTTTAATGTGAGTAAAGCTATACAAACACATTAAACAGAACGGGGGGGGGGCCCTTACATTGCTGACCAGGTAGATTCCTCGCCCTCGTGAAGATGCTACTGGCTTAATGATCCAGGGACCCTTGTCCTTGACGAAGGAACCTGGAGATCAGGCAGCAGAGGACAAGGAAGAGTTAAGAGCTCTGACTAAGACCAGCTGAGAAACATAGTGGCTTCAAATGTTTATTTTCACAGTAAGTAATGAAAGTAACCAGATGTTAACAAACAAGCGCTACTTACTGCAGAAGTCCTGGTACTCTGATGGAAGCACATAGGTCCGAGGGACAATGTGAAAGTTTTTAAAGCCGTGAGCCTGCTGCATCCGCTGGATGTTTTTGTACAGCCGGTCTTTACGCGTCAGTTCATACGACCTGGAAATGAACCGCGCAACTGACCTTTCAGTTTCACAGCTTGGACACTGATAGAAATCAGACCTTGGCTACGAGACTCCTTCTGCATCACAGTCTGATTCATCTCAGGTTTTAGACAGGCCCTAGTCCACACAGAACGTGCTTCGCTCTGGAAGCCAATAAACACACGGCTGATCTGAAGGGGCTTAAACAGTGAAGCCGCTGGACACAGTCATACCTGGGGAAGTGGTTGACCTTTTGGAAGTCTTGAAGGCTGCGTAGGAGGTAAGGCTTGAGGTGAGACCCCGTCCACATGAGGTTGAAGTCATTACTGTTTGGGTGGATCTGAAAAACAGATCTCAATGTTATTCACACCAACACACTAAACACAGTGGCAGAGACATTTTTAAGAAAATTAAAGGGCATATAAACTGGAAAAATATAGCCTTATTGTAAACAAAAAGTTGGCACAGTTACTGTTGAAAGTCACAATCAATATATGAGATCCAACAAATCCCACAGTTTGACATGGATGGATCCTAGGCTCAGATCCGCTTATCTGCTAAAATATAGGCCTCAATCTTCAAATCATCTCAAAAGGAGGCCAGCACACCAGCTATTTTCATCACCATCATATTACTTTATATCTACTTTGTTTTATTCCTACCCTTCTGCACTCCTTTGTAAAGAGGCAGGTCTGGCATGGGCCTGCACTAACTGCTATGACAAAGCCAGATGTTTGCAATAGAGGGTTATTAAACTTTGGCTCTGGGGATGCTGTGGCAGACACTAGACTGCCTTTGAAGATGGCTTTAGTGGGAGTCAAGAGGCACTGAAATGAAATAAAAAAAGGAATTAATGTTAAGTGCTTGGATGGAGCGATAATGGAGAGTGTGCTCCCTTGTGACACGGGATTCATGCCACAAAGGACCCACTTTCTTTTCCTGTTCTGTCAGTGCATTCTCATGTTTTGACAGTGTCAGTGTGAAATGAAAACACAGCACCCCTTGCAACACATCACAGAGGGGAATATATGTGTAGTGAATGAGACATTCTTTGGATATTCCATGTAGTACCTCATGGAATCCATGACTGGTGAGTATGCCACGAACCAGCCGGCTCTCCGTGCGCACAATCTTAAAGGCCAGGTTGTATCTTTCTAAAGCAAAACAATATTAGAAATGTAAAATTATCATAGCCCAGGAATCAAGCAATTGGACAGAATATCAACAGAATTCCATACTCTCATACTTGGACACCAGTACCTCCAACAGAACGGATGTTTCCATCTTTAGAGACGATGGCTTCGGCAAAGAACACCAGGACAGGGATCTTCCTGCTGAGGCCAGTCCAGGCAATGCAAGGATGGTCCCTGGTGAGACAGGGATAAATAAACGCTAAATCAAAATAACTTCCTATTCTTACATTGAGAGTGTCAAGCAACAGAAAAAGTTGTACTGGAAGTACTAAAACAAACAAATATGATTTCCAATAAATGAAGAACAAGAATCAGAGAAGTCAAGAGTCTCAGACATGGCATTACATTGACCTAAAGCTCTAAGCTTTTTTATTATATGTGATGTCGCTTAGTGATGATTTTAAAGACCTGAATAATGCTATCCTAACCTTAGCTTACCTCAGGGTGGTGGAATGCAATTTGACATGGTATTCACTCTAGCAGAGCAGATAGTGGTTGGGCCACACAGCCTCATAGGTACTGAACAAGAACTGACATGTCAACGAACAAACACCCTGGTATAACATACCATAGCACTGCAAATTTCTTATGGTACCGGACACAGTCAGCCTATCTGTAGTCATGATGCATCTGGGGCCCATTTACACCTGATACAACTAGACAGAATGCCTTCTCCTTTAGCCAAATGGAAAATGTATGTATTTTTAAAATACTCCCATATTTTTGAATTGGCGCATTAAGCAAGTGTGCAACAGTATGTGCACTATGGCTAAATTAAGAAGCTTCTGTATTGTTTATGTACAGAATGTGTTACTACAGAATGCTAATACCAATATACAAACACACATTAGCAAATGGCTTTGGCCAGACCACATCCAAGGCCAAAGAGTAAACGGAAAAGTCACGTGATAGAGAGATGAACCTTGATCTAAACCACTCAAAAATATGAATCGTACCACAAATACATGTTAGTGATGTTAATCTCCCCTTAAGACAGCATGCTGATGGTGAACAACTCTATGAGATGTGACTAATCAGGATAAGGTCGGGAGCCATAGGGGGACATGTAACCTATACCATCTCCCGGCTAAGATCTTCACACGTTTCAGACAAACCTAAAGGTTCCTTAAGATTACGGTATCTTTCTGCTATAAATAGGTCCCATGTAGTTTAGTTAGTAGGGCATCGCACTTGCAAAGCCAGAGGTTATGGGTTTAAATCCCACGGAGACCAGAATTGTATGCACTCACTACTGTGTGTACCTCTGGATAAGGGTGTCTGCTAAATGACTGACATGTAAAAAAAACTCTGACGCCCTCTGGTGGCATTTGTATTTCCAGACAAAGATTATATTGTCCATACCAACCTTTTAAGGTTGGATTCAAAGATGACAGAAGAAAATAATATTTACCCAATCAGGGTTTTCAAATAATTCATTTTTAAATATGACACAGGAAACTTCCAACATCTCGTCTCATTTACTCCTCCTATTGGAAACGCGTGATGTAGATGACCTATTGGAAACGTGTGATGCAGATAAACAGTCTCATGTGGAGGAGACATACCGAGTAGTGTGGATGGAGAAACGAATATAATACTTGACATTTACCATGAGTGTGTATCCTTTCTATTATCCATCCTACATGTTTAAACCTCTGGTGTGTAGACATTCATTTTGTACTCTTTGTATAAGACCACCTCACATGCTGTACGCTTTTAATGTTGATGGGACAGTAGGGGGGCCTGTTGTTTTTTAATCGTCTCACTTTGCAACAGGATCAGGTCTGAAGTTATCACTCACAGTTAAACAGGCTATACTTCCAGAGTAATTTCAATAGTCAAAGTAACAGCTCTTGTCTAGCAAAAGGCTTACTTGTTGAACCACGTCTTTACTGAGACAGTGCAAGAATCATGCTTGTCATAGTTATAGATGTATAATATCCATACTGACTATTATGAAAGTTTGTTATGCTGCTAGACATCATGTGCCAGCAGAGAGTAGTGAGGTTGGCTGATCTCTAATAGTTAGGCAAGTGCTCTGGGAACACTACCACCAGTAATAACCCAGTATTTACGCTTAATATGGACTCAAAAGACACACAGGTCAAACTAATTAAAGCATTAAGGAATGTAGGTCTATTAAATATCTTGAGAGAGATTTGTCTGGAACTCAAGACACTTTCAGTTCTAAATTAATCTGTCTTTACCAGGTCTGAGGTAATATATTCCTGTGAAATTGCTCACATTTAAAGAAACTAAATAGCAATACTGTAGACTGCACAATAAGCTCTTGTGAACTAATTTCACTCACAAACATATTTTATTACAGCGATTTGCATTTTGCTGAAGTTATTTGCTCACATTTTATGGTTGTGGAATATAATTTAATGATAAGAAATATGTAATGTACAAAAATATATAATTTTTTATAGGATATTAAGTCATGTAATAGGATCTATGTTGGTGTAGTGGTAATAATGACCCTTGTAGTTGGAGTATAAACATTAACATCTGTTCATTTTCGATGTGACTGTGTAAAAAAAGGTGCTTTCTACAAATAAAAGGAAATGTAAATGAGCCCATTATTAACACTTAATCAGAACAGCCACTTACTCTTCTTGCACGTCCTCTGAAGAGGACTCGGAATCCTCTTTATCCCGGATCACAGCTGGCATTTCCACAACGTGATGGTAGAAGTCGTACCTCCTGAGGAAATCTGCCTTGCGTCAGCTATTTGAGGTTGTGACGGTAGGCATGTCCTCTCACCTGTATACTGCAGAAAGATCAGTCCAGTTAAAATACACCCTTGAGAGGACCAAAACGTACTGTATATACATACTTTTGTATATATATTACATACCTTTTTAATTAATAATTGATGAGTTTGTTCACATATAAGCGCTGAACCGAAACTATCTGATTATAGCTAGCTAGTAGAGCTAGTAGCAGACAAGAGTCAGAACATCAGAGGGGTAACGTTAGCTAGAACTGTACAGTACCTTTAGCTGGTTATAAAGACGTTGTTATAGCCAGTTACATGAGCTTGGTACAACACTAGCTAAGCTAGTTCTCGTTTGATCTGAACGAGATGAGTGTGCTGTACTTTACGCAGCAAACCTTACATTATATCTAGAATGTTAGCTAGTTAGTATTACAAATTTGGTGGGACCGTAAGATAAATTGCCCTGAAATGAAATGTGTTGTATGTTGCTTGTAGCCCGGTATTAACGCGTACACTAATTCTTAATACTAGCTACAAAGCTATGTATCATTACCAGCTCATCATACGAGACAGATACTGTTGCCGAAAGTGCCTGAAATTAAGTGGATAGCTAGTTAACATTAGCTAGCTTGGAAAGATAGCTACATAGCTTTACTGTGTATTTAATGTAACGCCATGTGTTTAATAAAAAACAAGCAAATTATTACATGATGTAAACATACCCAACTATTTACTTCAGGATAAAATACACTTCTGTGATTGAAGAACCCCAGTTAGCTAACATTAACAATACGCCAGAATGGAAAGTATTCCAGGTGCCTATATGTAACTACAACAACTGAATGGCAACCAATGAATGCTGTCCCTTCTAGCTAAAGCTGCGTTCCAAAAAACTTGGATATTGGGAACTTGGAGATCTCCGACATATGGTGTGAGTATATGATGTGAGTATATCAAAGACAACCAGGAATTAATATCTCAGTGGTTAAGAAAAATAAAGATTTAAATAAAAACAATAAAAAACAAATTACAAATGGTAAAATACAGACATTTAAGAGCAGTGAAAGCTGTTACTGCACCGCCGCATCAGAGGTCAAATTCCTATTGGCTCCAAATGCACGGAAGTAGGGAGCGACCTCGATTGCTAATTATGATAGGTTGAAGGATCTAAATCAGGCGGAGCCTAAAACCACGTTACCAGTCGAACGACCCATGGATGATTTGATGAGACCATCTTTAGGGTTCTTTAATTGGCCAAATTGAATGTCCATATCAGCTAATTATTAAAGGACAGTAGTGAGCGTCATACAAGCGGGTATTCTATCAATCTCGAAACAGAATGTTTTACATAAGTATGTTGACATCGAATGCCTATTGATTTCGACTCGCTGACGTCTTTCGTATCTGGATATGTCCCATCTATAAACTACATTTCAACGGGTACGTTAGAGAAATTATTTAGATATTAGCTTATTAAAATAGACGACATGGTTTTAAATAGCCTACCAGTCTATCCGTTGGATCGTGGTGGTTCTTGCATCCTACCTAGCGAGACTGGTAGCATTCATTAATACGAGCTGTAGAAAGCAGAATACACCGAAGCGGATTTTCTTAGCTTTTGCAAATTACAATTGCTGTCTGGCTTTCATTAAGCCAACTTGTATTTCGTCATAGGCTACAGAAGGATGAGTCGTTTCCTGAATGTTCTGCGGAGTTGGTTGGTCATGGTGTCTGTCATTGCAATGGGAAACACCATCCAGAGTTTCAGAGATCACAGCTTCCTCTCTGAGAAACTCTACACGGGGACACCAGAGTTCGGTGAGCAAACATCTTTATAATGCTATAAAATGTAACTTCACTGTGTGGTCTAAATATGACTAATACATTTTATGTAAATCTCACATGCGCATGAAAATGAAGCGGAATTATATTACCCAGAAAATAGTGTAATATAGTGTTTATTTCATGTATTCTGTGTTTCATGTAATAGTGTTTATTTCATGTATTCTCCCCGTGCTAACAAACGATTAATAACACATGGATTTGACACTAATGCCTTAGTTTATAGAATCACCCGTGGAATGAAGCAAGGGTAGAAGACGATAACCCGGACACCGGTTCTCTTTTCACCTCTGATCCAGAATGCCTTTTCTTTGTGAACAGACGTGTTGGGCCAACAAGTTGTCATATCTTATTCCCTATCTCAGGATCACTAATGTTAAGCTTCCTTTTTATCAGTCATTCGGTATGACACTCAATCACGTCCGTAGGCAGCCAAGGGAACACTAGACCAGACATTCTGGTGTAGCTGACTCAAGGATAAGTAGGAAGACCTGTGTTACATTTAGAAACCTTAACCTCTTCTTGTCCATAATGCGACAGGCCGGGAGCCTTGTCATCCAAACTGTAAAACATTGCAAAGGTAGTGGGTGTTTCCCAGCTTGCTGCATCATAGCTTTCCACCACTGTAAATACTGTGAATTGTGCCAAGGTGTTGCCAGACCCGAAGTAAGGTGGGCACTTGCCACTCCTGGCAACACGTTCCCTTTGCTGTTGTGTTCTGTGGAAATTGCTAACCAATTAACCTAATTATCAAAAACACAAATAGAATCCTCAGGTCTAGTCTGCCTACATGGTCTGGTGAGGGTCAAAGATGTGCCAATCCTAAAGGCATAGACTTTCATAATACTTACCTTACAGAGCATTGGGGTGGAGCAACAGTTGGAGCCCCCAACCTGTTTAGTTGAATCAAGGCAGAGCTATGAACTCCGTACTGTGGTATGGTGTCCTGTGTGGAGTATCCTGAGTTCCACTAACCCCAGCGTTTCAAAGGGAGGCACGCACAGTGCATCCTAAACTATAGCCAAATCCCATGTTTAGGCACTAGATCTGGAGATATGCCTAAAATGACCCAGACTAGAGGGGCCACAGAGTGTTGCTGACTACAGTACATGCTCCTTTGACTACCACCAGCAGCCAGTTACCCAAATATGGCAAAGTCCTGATCACTTGCACCACCAGAGTGCCGGGCTTGCCTTTTCTGATTTTGGAAAATGTTTGAGGCAAGGAGAGACAGAATGTGAGAACCTGGGATTTGTAGGCCACAGCTTCAAAATAGAAACTCCTGTATTTTCTGGGTGTGGGGTGTGTTGCTACATGAAAATGTGTCTTTTAAATTGATCAATGTGAACCAGTCGTTGGGATGCCCTGACATTAAAAGTTGGCGTGTTGTGAGCATGTCCTGTGAAGGAGGGGATGCATACCAAACTGTAGTCTGTACCCCGATGTCACAATTTTCCTAATCCAAGAAGGCACTGTGCACACGAGCCAGTAAAGGCTGCAAGTAGCCAACCCTGTCTAGATTCCCATCTTGCAGACCGGGGTGAAATCCTTAGTCTTGGCTGCCCATTACATGCAGTCAACTCAAAAAGTATTGGCAACCTTAATGAAATTGAGCAAAACCGAATGCAGAAGATAAACAACAGAAACAATGAGTCATGTTCTGGACTCAAACATGCGGAGGAGCCGTATACTTTCAACACAATCATTGCTCTAATACAAAACATGTTATTAAGTAGTATGATTTTTTTCCCCTGCTAAATGTAGGTTCTAAATCAATCAATCAGTTGTAAAGATATTGGCACCACTACAATCCATATTTTGTTAAGCCCTTTCTCGAGTGCATAACAGCGCAGAGTTTGACAAAGTTGGCGCACACTTTAGGATGGATGTTGGACCGCTCCTCGATCCAGCACATTTCAAGATCCTTGATAGTCTTTGGTTTGCACTTGCGGACTGCCCTTTTTAATTCAGACCACATGTTTTCAATTGGATTCAAGTCCAGAGACTGAGACGGCAGTTGTAAAACAGGTTTTTGTGATCCTGCAACCATTTGTTTGGTGTCATTGTCTTGTTGAACGGTTCACCCGCGGCCAAGTCTGAATTTCAATCTCCTAATACCAAACGGCCCCAAAGCATCAATGGTTCACAAACATATTTTACTGCGGGAATCAGGTGCTTTTCCTAAATGCAGTCCCCTTTTGTCACCAAACATGCCAATGGTGTGCATGACCAAAAAGTGCAGCATTTGTCTCATCCGACCACAACACTAGTTTCCAATTGTAAAACCAATACACTTGGCAGGATCAGGAGCTGCAATTTGTGGGTTGGCTCAGTAAGGGCTTTTTTCTTGCAAACCTTCCAAAGAGCTTGTTGACATGCAGGTGGTGTCTAACAGTTGATTTTGGAGCTTGATAACTCCAGTATTCCACTAGACTGTGCACTTCTGAATCTGTGAGCCTTGGGTTCACCCTTGCCTCCCTCACCATCTCACTCATTGTGTGTAGGGGGCAATATGCACATGCGTCCTCTTCTCTGCAAATGTACCACGGTTTCTGATTTCTGAAACATTTTGATTAGTGAGCTTAGTGGTATTTCGAACTGTTAGGTATTTTTTTACGTCTTTTACCTGATCTGTGTCGGTCAACCTCCATGTGTCTCCTTTGAGCTGACAGCTCTTTGGTTTTACCCATGGTGATGGAAGACAGAGGTCTTCAGTAAAATTTCTGGAAGCTGAAACCAACTAGAAAGCCTCAAAATTCATTGCAGATGCCAGATTTAGAGGTGCCAGTTCTTTTTAAATCTGTGTTTTGCATAAAAAATGTAACCACTCAGTAAAATGTTTTGTGTTTGAGCAATTGTCAATTTCATTGCCTTCAGTTTTGCTCATTTTCATGTAAGGTGCCAATACTTCTTGAGTTGACTGTATATACACTAAATACGGGACATTTTTATAATTGTGAGATTCATATAACATCCCATATCAGCACCTACATTTTTTTCATGAAATCCTAATTCCTTGGTGTTTCCCAAACCTAATAATCAATTCGATTTTTTTGAGAAATGGTTTATCTCCAAACGGTTTTTAAGCCATGTAGTGAAGAAGGGTGTTTCTATCTGGGTTTTTTGAAGAAACACGTGTCTATATATCCACAGTAAGTGTCCTGTATAATTTTGTCAAGGTGCCTGTGTATAAACAGTATAGACTAAATATTGATGGCACTGAGCTTCACAGCAGTAGAATACCTATTTTCTCCAAGGTACAACAAATTCCGAAAAGTTATGTTTTCCTTCCTTTTTACAGTAAATGGCCTCCAAGCAAGAACTTTTGGCATCTGGACATTGTTGTCCTCAATTATCCGATGTGCGTGCGCCATTGACATTCAGAACAAAACGTAAGATTACCTACATCCTGCACCGCTGTGTCCTATTCCTGCAGTGCCCAGTGCTTAAACTGTGCTTCATGTTCTGTGGCAATTTTCTTAAATAATTGTCTTCTCCTCTTCATTCAGGCTCTATCACATTACCCTGTGGACATTTGTTCTGGCTCTGGGACACTTTTTGTCTGAAGCCTTCATCTACAAAACTGCACCATTGACCATTGGCGTTATGGCACCTCTCATTGTGGCAAGTAAGAACAGTCGAATTCAGTGCTCCAGCTCTATAATCTAATCTGATGAAGTGAGCTTGTTCTATTAACACCAATAACAGCAGTGCGATCCATAAGTATATAGACGGTGGCAGAAACGGTTGTTTTGGCTCTGCAATCCAGCACATAGGATTTCAAATGAAACAGTGAATGAGATGTGCAGACAGTCAGCTTAACTGTGAGGTTGTAAACAATGTAGGAAGTATAACCCTTTTTTTATTTAGTCCTCCCCCATTATAGAGGACCAAACCCCCTAGACTGTTTTTGATAGATACATTGGTATGCCAGTTCCTTTTTTCTCTTGCTATGGTACGTGCTAATGTTTGTCCCATCTATCCATAAAACATTTTCCAGAACTCTGCAGGCTCTATTTGGTATATTTTTAGGCCATCCTGTTTTGAGGCAAACTACTGTGTTTAACATTGCAGTCCAGCATCTTTAGTGCAGCTGGTGAAGTCTTCTGTGAATGGTGGTGGCTGACACATCCCCGCCTACGTCCTGGAGAGTGCTCCTAATCTGTCAGACATTTCTTGTTAGGTTTTTTCTTCATTTTTGTGAGCATTCTTTGATCATCCACTGTAGAGATTTTACTTGGCAAGTCATTTTCCATTACTGAGTTAACAGGTCTATCTTTTTTTAAATTAATGTATCAAACAGTTGATTTCCATACACTTGATGTTTTGGCTATGTCTCTGATTAATTATTTTCAAGTCCCCGCTAATGATCCAAACCAAGGAGCCTGCCTAATAAGAGACCACTTTGAAGCCAGTTCTCAACCATTTTGGTACCCCTAAACGGTGCAATGTATAAAATGTGTTATTATTTCTAAATCCAAAATGGATTCACCCAGAATACCTTCCAATGAAGGTCGACAGTCTGTAAGTCTTTTGTCATTGTATAATTTCAAATCCAAAATACTGAATGCAGTCAAAACAACAACCTGGCACAGCCCAAAAACATAATATATACTGTATAGTCTTGTACTGCTGGTGTCTGTTATTCCATTTTGTCATATAAACACTCAGGTTTCTCCATCTTGGGAATGCTGATTGGGTTCCAGTGTGTTCCAGAACCTCAGGATGAGGTGACTGCACGGCAGAAAAAGCGGAACTGATTTTATGCAGAAGAACTGTTGTGCCATTCAGCACACCACTAGAGAGAGCTGTGGCCTAGTCTACTGCTTCTTGCCTTTAACAATGAGTGGCCTGTTTACTATACTGTATGTACATGAAGACAAGTGTGCAATAGGTGTAAACTTTTAAGAGGGTGCATACTGTTTCAGGCATTTATGTAGTTTAGGAAAGCTGGTCCCACCAGGACAAAGAGCTTTGTGGGTTCCAGGTGATTTGTAACTGTGTCGCATTACACTGTGTAATCTGTATGACTGTTTTGTGAATAGAAAATGTCTGAAAGTTTAGTCATATGCTGTTATATACTTACAGTATGTGTACAGTGATAATTTGTCGTATGTATTGGCTATGTTTTAATTGATGTGCGTTAGGGTTTATGACCATGGAGTTTGACTTCTACATAAATGAGCGGTCTGGGAACTGCAATTCACTCTACTTTAATGTCATGACATTGGCATTTGTCTGTTTTTTGGTCCAGAGAAATGTTTTATGCTTTCTGTGTGTTACTGGTTTGTGTGTGGTAGAACATGTCCATGAGTAAAATATTGAAACATGTCCATAGTTTGTTTTTGACATATTTAATGTATAAAACAAACAAAACAATTTGTTCTTCTTTACTGTGTCTGACAAAGAGTTAGAATGATGTCCCCATTGAACGTTCCTAAAATGATCCTACAATAATAATAATTGGAGTGATAAACAACACTTCTTACAACAATCATACAGAGAAGAATAAATGCCATTTATACAACTTCTAATCGCTACACATCAAGTCAAATGAGCACATGAAACACTACCTGGACTACATGTTGGCAGAAAAGAGGTTTGTCAGGAACATACAGGTCAAGAGAAACATACAAAACCCAGCATTAGCCTACTTTGTGCAAAATGTCCATTTGATTGTCTCAAAGCAAATAATTTGTTAAGTCAGTGCATTTAAACAGGTTTTTGACCTCTGTTTGCAGATTGTGGTTAAAGCAGGCTCAGTCTTAGATATACTGTGAGGTACTGTGCCAACTGAATTCACCACTCAGATATCTCATTGGAATCCTGTAGGGCTGGTGACAATTGTTAAATAGTGTTAAACTGTTTACCCACTAGGCAAGTTGCCTGACTAGGCGGGTCATCTGAGCAGTCTGTTTGTATAAAATTATCATTCTGCTTTTAACCTACATATTCAAAAATATGAGAAACAAAAACGGAATATTGCACATATCAGAATGCACAGGTATCAACGTTTACATTACTTCAATTGGGGATATTGAAAGCTAAGAAATTAACAATCTAAAGTATTTATTTTATGGTAATCATTTGAAATACCTCTGATTGTGCTTGATAATCAAACTAGTTATCTTCTGTCAAGTTATTGGCAAGAGAGGAAAATTTGTAAGATTCCAAGTGAGTTACTGTCTATGTGGTACATTCAACGCACATTCCTTAGCTCTGAGACCCACTCCTAAACAGACCCCTAAGCCTTACACCCTATTCACTTTTGAAGGGCTGAGTTGCATGAACAATTTGGTTCAGATTGCCGCATGAGGCTAGGTGTAATATTCACAGAATTATACCTATCAAATCCTCCCAGATTTGCATTGTGTGTACGGTTTAAGGGTCCACTTAGAAGAGGGTGTGATTTCCTCAGAGAGGTCTTCTCAAATGCCATCATGTCATTTTAAATAATGAACATCATATTTACATTATATTTTAGTAATTGTGCAGACGCTCTCATGTAGTGCAACAGTAAGTTAGCATGTGCCCGGCTTATACAGTTGTGTTTCTATTTAAAAAAGTGTTCACTGTGTGAGGGGTTGTCTTCTCACACCCATCAAACTGAATTTCTTCCTTATAACTTTGCCTTCTTCACTGTACCTGGTGGTGAGATGCCTCCCTGTAGCTGGCCTCCTGATTTCCATCAAATCAAAACATTGTTAGACATTCTTCATGATGTTGCAATATTATACAGTACAAGCCAAACATTTAGACACACCTACTCATTCTAGGGTATTTCTTCTTTTACAAATTTCTATATTGTAGAATAATAGTGAAGACATCAGAACCAAGAAATAATACATGGAATCATGAAGTAACCAATAAAGTGTACTTTATGTTACTTTATGTACAACACCGTTTCCGTAAAAGTTGGGACGTTGTGTAAATTGCAAATAAAAACAGAATGCAATGAAGTGGAAATCATTTAGCCCAATATTAAATGGAAAATATTACAAAGACAACATATTAAATGTTGAAACTGGGAAATGCAACATGTTTCAAAAAAGTTATCACAGGGGCATGTTCAGATTAATTAAACTTTATTGTCATTGAACAGTACGAGTACAACAAAATGCAGTTAGCATCTAACTAAAAGTGCAAATAGAGGGCAGAAAATGTACTAGTCTTTACAAGTATTAGTATATGTATATTACAAGTGAAATGTATAGATGTGCTATGAAGGTAAATGCAGTAAAAATGCAATTGAGGCAAATAGAGAAGGGCAGAACGTGTATTTACAAGTATTACGTATAGTGTTACAAATGGCAATTTCTAAATGGCATTCTAGATATGCAAACGAAGCAAATAAAGGAGTAAAGTAGTAGGGTTGCATGAGGGTTAGGGTGCATGTAACAAAATAATTATACAAATGCAAGCACAATGGCAATGTGCAAAGAGGCAAACTGAACGTACAAAGAGCATGTGCCACTGAATTGCGAGGATAGCAGCTGTGAAGTTCCTGAGGTAGACACATACCTGCAACAGCTTGAAAACATCCATTATCTGGCTTTGCAAGGCAGGGTCAGAGTAGTACAAGGGTTTAGTGCAACAAGGACCTGCGAGGCGAAGGGGGTTGATAAGTGATGGGTCACAGAGTTCAGCAGGGTTACATTGGATGGGAAGAAAGTTTGCGCTGTTGTCAAACATGCAGAAGGGGGTTTGGCATTGCCTTTTTGACATAAGCATGGCCTTCCCAGAAAAAGACGTCATCGGGATGGCAGCATACAGTACACATAAGCATGGCACCAAAACACGTAGATATTATTCAGCATTAATGGTGCCTTCACTGATGTGCAAGTAACCCATGCCATGTGCACTAATGCACCCCCATACCATCATGGATGCTGGCTTTTGAACTGTTCACTGATAACAAGCCAGATGGTCCCATTCCTCTTTAGCCTGGAGACGCGGCGTCCATGATTTCCAAAGGTAATTTTAAATTGTGATTATTCAGACAACAGGACAGTTCTCCATTTCACCTCAATTCATCTTAAATGAGTTTGGGCCCAGACAAGGTGGCAATGTTCTTCAATCTTATTTTGTATATGGTTTCTTCTTTGCATGATAGCACTGTAACTTGTGTATGCAGTGACGTATTGTGCTCGCAGACAATGGTTTTCAGAAGTGTCCCTCAGCCCATGCAAGAATGTTCCTCCAAGTTTTTTAGCATTTCACAAATTTTACAGTCTTTTGTGGCCCCTGTCCCAGCTTTTTGATACATGTCGCCAGCATCCAATTCAAAGGGGGCATATTTTGTTCAAGAATCAATCAAATGTTTCTGTTTCAACATTTGATACATTGTCTTTGTACTGTTTTCTATTGATTATAGGGTTTCATTGATTTGCACATCATTGTATTCTGTTTTTCTTTCCCTTTTACACAACATTCCAACTTTTCTGGAAACACTACATGTACCAAAGCATCCAGGGTGGCTATGTCAACCAAGGTAGACCACAGAAAATGATATAATTGATACTACCTTCATGGACAAAGCCTTAAAATACACATATTCAATGAAACAAACACATCAGTCTTAATTTTCTGTATATAGTTAATAGTTATCACTTTGTAGTGTTATATAAGCTAACAGATAATGATGACCGTTTTATGTAACTACAGCACCCTTAAATGACCTGATTGGATTCTTATGCTTTATCAATCCCTGTAATCTGCTTTGGCTAATCCTGTAGGGTATTTTAATCCTTGTGTAATACTTTCCTCTGCCATTGTTTTATATTTTTCATCTTGCAGTGCTCTTGGAATTTAGAAAATTCATAATGTGTAACGATGTACAAACCCGATTCCAAAAAAGTTGGGACACTGTACAAATTGTGAATAAAAACAGAATGCAATGATGTGGATGTTTCAAATTTCAATATTTTATTTAGAATACAACATAGATGACACATCAAATGTTTAAACTGAGAAAATGCATAATTTTAAGCGAAGAATAAGTTGATTTTAAATTTTATGGCATCAACACATCTCAAAAAAGTTGGGACAAGGCCATTTTTACCACTGTGTGGCATCCCCTCTTCTTTTAATAACAGTCTGCAAACGTCTGGGGACTGAGGAGACAAGTTGCTCAAGTTTAGGAATAGGAATGTTGTCCCATTCTTGTCTGATACAGGCTTCTAGCTGCTCAACTGTCTTAGGTCTTCTTTGTTGC